>CBVK0100020248.1:0-40584 GCA_900067695.1 Picea abies
GAATAAGAATATCATTCCATCAGAGTTTGGTAATTATAATTTGATGTTCCGAGGGACCTGATTTTGGTTTCCTTGGGTTTAACTATTGAGAGGACCTGCCCTATTGACATTAAACTCCTCCTTTCCTTACTTACTTATAGGAATATAAATTACAGGTGTATCCATCTAGCATTTTACTCACAGGCAAAACAATTTTCCAAAGTTTGGATGTTTATTCCAAACTTCGCAATGACAGACAGATTAAAACTACAAAAGGACTTCATCTTCCACAACCAGTAACTATACTTTGGCAGATAGATGTGAACATTCCAGCAGACGAATTACAACTATATATATACGGATATCCTTCTCATAAATTCCTTATAACGAATAGAAAAAAAAAAAAGGAAATCGTTACAGTTCCGTTTTAATCAAATACAATGCATCAGATATCAAATCATTCAACAGAGAATGGAAACTATTCTAGTTCAAATTTACAGGATACATGACATCGGATGAAAATATAGCCATTCATAATAAAAAGGGATAGATCAACATATCTGAATCCAATCCGCGGGAAGACAAAGGGAACAACCACATTCCTCCCAACCATAGAACAGGGCAGCCAAATCTACTTGCCCGATTCACCCCCTAGCCTGACCATGAATCCATGAGGGCGAACTTGGAAACTCCTCCTCAGCAATGTCCTTCAATTCCAACAGTTACCCTCTTGCCTCACACTTACTCAACAGTGCTCATAGCAGCAAGGCAATTATATTTTAGCACGCTCCTCTTGCCTCACACTTATTCCACAGTGTTCATAACAACAAGAGAGCTCGGAAATCCTTTCCCAGCATACTTGTCAGCGTCCTGCCTCCTCGCATATGCTATTTATCCATTTTTGCCCAGGTCTTTTCCCTCCTTTGGGGATTTTCACAGCTTTTCTTAATCCCTAATTTTCAAGGGCTGCTAGTGGCCAAATCTCTAATTTTCCACTTGTAATCATCCGCCCAGAGGTAGTTCCGACTTATTGAGTATAATGTCATTATTACCTTCCTACACACAGACAACTTTTTTTTTTTGCACTTGTTATGTGAGGCTTGATGTTGTGATGAAATGAGCGGTTGTACGGTGCCCAAGTACGAGGCCCGTTTTATGGAGCTGCTCCAGTATGCTCCACAACTTAACACTGAGAAACTTAAGGTCAACAGGTTCGTGTTCGGCCTTAACGGCAGCATAAGTGCAAAGGTCAGGATTTTGATGCCTCAAACCTTGCATGATGTCGTCCAAAAGTCCCTCATAACATAAGAGGAGCTTATCAGTGGGGGTCAGATTAGGATTCCAGCAAGACCAGCAGGGTAGGTGTCATCTGGAGCACAACAACATCCGACACCAGCCAGATATTCTTCGAGATATCATGGCTTCCAGAGGGGATCCACTTTTACTACACCTCGAAGACCAACGCCTCAGTAGCGGACACCTTATTGGGGACCACAACATCAACAACAACGTCGACCACAGCAGCAACAATTTAGGCCTGTTCAGCAGAACAAACTAAGATTCCAGGCTGGTGGGCCACCATCTTCTACTTCGGGTACCAGGACTACTGGGCCGAAGAAGGGGTGTTGGACGTGTGGGGAGCCACATTACCAACGAGACTGCCCTGTGGAGAGGACTAGAGCGTTCGGATCAACTAGACCGACGACCATGGGAGATATGGGCAAGGCCCATCAGATTCATGCAGCGGTGAATAATCGCCAGGCAGAGCATCAGTCGATCGTGCTCGAGACGACAGGTACCGTCGCTGACCAGACCCTTAGTATTTTGATAGATCCCGGTGCTACCAAAAGTTTCATTTCTGGTGCAACGCTAAAAAGGATTAAGGTAAAGGCAGTCGAACAGGATGAATTTAGCTTCATGGAGTTGGCTTCAGGAGCCAAACAAAAGGTTGTTGGAAAGGTTACAGGATGTATCCTTAACCTGGGAGAGTTTGTCACCAGAGCCAACCTGTACGCCACGATCTTAGGATATTATGACGTCGTGATTGGTATGGACTGGTCGGAATCGCATGAGGCGATACTCAACTATAAGATGAAATGGTTGAGCTTGGTCAATGATGAGGGACAGAGATGTGTGATTGTAGGCCGAAACTAGGGAATTTCCCTGAGATTCATTTCTTCCTTGCAACTTCAGAAGAGCATCCACAAGGGATGTAAGCTTTATGTGATCCTTGCGTTAAATGAGAAGGGAGTAGCAGAATGTCTAGAACACCTTCCGGTGGTGAGAGAGTTTGCATACGTCTTTCCGGAGGAGTTTCCTGGGATGTTGTCGGAGAGGGAATTGGGGTTTACCATAGACCTAAAACCAGGGATTGAATAGATAGCAAGAATGCCTTATCAGATGTCGATCCCAAAGTTACAAGAGTTGAAAATGAAACTAAAGGAGTTGCTGGACCTGGGACTGATACATCCAAGTGTGTCACTGTGGGGTGCACCTGTTATTTTCATACGAAATAAGGATGGATCGTGGAGGCTCTGCATTGACTACCGTCAATTGAACAAGGCCACGATCAAGAATCAATATCTGTTGCCGAGGATTGATGATTTGTTCGATCAAATGAAGGGTGCGACAATGTTCTCCAAGATCGATTTGCGATCAGGGTATCACCAGTTACGGATCAAGGAGGATGACGTCCCTAAGACCACCTTTAAGACGAGGTTTGGACATTACGAGTTTACTGTTTTACCGTTTGGACTGACAAACACCCCAGGGGTATTTATGAGTTTGATGAACGGAGTGTTCTGCGAGTAATTGGACAAGTTCATCCAAGTATTCATTGATGATATTTTGATTTACTCTCGGACGACGGAGGAGCATGACGATCACTTGCGCTTGGTACTACAATGTCTGCGAGAGCACAAATTATATGGAAAGTTGTCCAAATGCTCATTTTATCAATCAAAGATTCACTACTTAGGGCATGTCATCTCCGACGAAGGCATCGCCATGGATCTAGCCAAGGTCAAGGCTATTATGGAATGGCCTATGCTGACGAATGTCCTAGAGGTGCATAGCTTCATGGGTTTAGCAAGATACTATCGACGGTTCATTGAGGGATTTTCAAAGATAGCAAATCTGATCATGGAGTTGCAAAAGAAGAACAAGAAGTTTGTTTGGACCGAGAAATGCGTTGAAGCATTTCAGAGGCTCAAGGAGTTGTTGACAATAGCACCGGTACTAAAGGTCCCTGACATGGATGTAGAGTTCTTGGTATGCACTGACGCATCCAAGGAAGGCTTAGGCGGGGTCTTGATGCAAGATGGACGAGTGATCGCTTACATTTCGAGGAAACTAAGAAGGCATGAGGAGAACTACGCGACACACGATTTGGAGTTGTTAGCCATCATTTATGACTTGAAGGTTTGGAGACACTACCTTGTCAGACGAAAATTTGAACTAAAGACTGACCATTATGGACTACAACACATCTTTATGTAGAGAGACCTGAATGCGCGACAACGACGTTGGTCGGAATTTCTTAGTGAGTACGACTTTGAGATTACTTACATAAAAGGAACAGTGAACCGAGTGGCAGATGCATTGAGTCGGAAACCACACATCTTTTTGGTGCTGCCGCTTCAGATGAATCTGTGTGAAAAGATTCTAACTTTACAGCGTGATGATGACTGGTACAAAGAGGTCGAGGGTTTTATTGAACAAAACACAATGATGGTACCACGATTTGAAGGATTTTCGTTTGATAGCGACGAATTATTGAGGTTTAAAAATCAGATCTACGTACCGCCGAACGATGATTTGAGGATGTTGATCCTGAGCGAGGTTCATAGAGCAGTTTACATGGCTCACTCGGGAGTCACGAAGATGAGGGTAGACCTTAAACCCTTATTCTTTTGGAAGGGAATGAAGGCAGACATAGTCAACTATGTGGCCAGATGTCTAGAATGTCAGCAGGTAAAGGTTGAACATAGACAACCAGAAGGATTACTACAACCACACGCTATTCCAGAATTGAAATGGGAGGTTATTTCGATGGACTTTATTGTTGGATTGCCACTGAAGACAACGAGACATGACTCGATTTTCGTAGTAGTAGACACTCTGACGAAGAGTGCTTACTTTATTCCTGTGTGTATGATGTATAAGGCACCTGGCATAGATAGAGTTTTCATCAGTGATATCGTGAGGCTGCATGGCGTGCCTAAGAGGATTATATCCGACCGAGGATTGGTGTTTATTGGATGATTTTAGACGAGTTTCCAAGAGGCCCTGAGAACCCAACTTAACTTTAGTATTGCGTATCACCTAGAGACTGACGGGTAGACCAAACGAATGAACCAGACCTTAGAGGACATGTTGTGCATGTACATGATGGACCAACAAAAGCGTTGGGAAGAATTCTTGCCACTAGTGGAGTTTTCTTACAACAACAGTTACCATAGCACCATTAAGATGGCGCCTTTCGAGTTTCTTTATAGGCGACCATGTCAGACGCCTTTGAGTTGGGATTGGCTTGAGGATAGGGTCCTGGTGGGACCAGAAGCAATCCAGGAAATGGAAGAGCAAATCCAAACAATAAGGCAAAGGATTAAAGAAGCGCAGGATCGACATAAGAGTTATGCCGATGCACACCGTGTCGACCATAGTTACGAGGTTGGTGATTGAGTCTTCTTGCGGGTTAAACCGCATAAGAGTTCGATCAAGTTTTGAAAGGGAGCTAAACTCTCTCCTAGGTTCGTGGGACCTTTTGATATTATGGAGAGAAAGGGGCCCATGGCCTATCGACTAGCCTTGCTTGATTCTTTGAGGCGTATGCACGATGTTTTTCATGTATCTGTTTTGAGACATTATATTAGTGATTCTACACATGTTATTGACATGAGTTCCTTGCAGGTATCGGACGAGGGGGCGCTCACGGCTGAGCTGGTCCACATCTTGCATCATCGTGTTCGACGACTACGACATCAAACGGTAGATCAGTTCAAGGTCCAGTGGGACAATTATAGTCCGCACTCGGCGACCTGGGAGGACGCATATGATATGTGCCAACAGTTTCCATTTTTCTTTGATGATAGACATATGATACTGTGATACACTTTATTTTGGCATATATACTGTGAAACTTCGGGACAAAGTTTAGACCAAGAGGGGGTGTATGTAGCATTCCACTTTGGCGCACTGAGTGAACTTATTCTTTGAGAACACTTGATCACAAGTGATCCGGATTATTATGCTATTAAAACTTTTGATTTTGATTATGAGGCGTTATGCGTTGATGACATATTGTTTTACCGCTTTGACATAGACAGGTGCTATTGACTCAGTTTTACAGAGCGTGCAGGATTTTGGACCTCGAGGATGCAGAGGCATCGATGGAACCCCTTGGATTCCGGAATGAGTCAGGGAGTGTACCATAGGGGTTTGATTGTTTTAATATGATGTTAGCGCATCTGATTAGATGATAATATATGATATGGATATATTCTGACATGATTTGTTGATGATGCAGGCTGACGATAGCTTGCCGACCAGACTCACATATGGAGTAAAGGGGTCACGCATGACTACCAGAGATGTTGAGGGAGAGGTGTGGACAACAGCCCTGCCACAAACTACTAGCACTCCTGCCATGGCTTGAACTGTAGGTTAACGATTACCTAGTTCGAGAGAACCCACGATGTCGTGAGGGCAGATTGCAACCATCGCTCACGATGATTCTAAGGGGAATGCAATAAGGCGAGGGCCTTATTCCTTAGAGGCCCTTAGTCTCCCACAAGTTCACCTAGTGGAGTATTGACTCCAGGGGTTACTGATGTCTACCAAGTCAGTCAAGAGGCGAGTGGCACACTTGGAGCACGTAGTGCCTCCTGAAGGGCACATCGCGCAAGGGAACAGATGAGGCGAGTGGCACCCTTGGAGCACATAGTGCGTCCCGAAGGGCATGTCGCGTTGTTGATGATAGAGGGATGAACCTAGATGGCCTTAGGATGAATAAGGTGTTAAGTATTTTTAAAACAATTTCCCTAATTAAATGTCGCCCAGTACGAAATTTAAGGTCCAAGTCTAAATTACGCTAGTGGTAAAATTTTGTCTTCTATAAAAAAATAATAATAATAAAAATAAAAACCACTTAAATAATAATTATGATCTTTGTTAAATCTCGTAACATGAAGGGAGTAAGAAATTTAATTTATTCATAAAAAAAAAAATATGTTGATATAAAATGTAAAAAGGGAATTTATTGTTTTTTCTTTTTGATAATTTAAAATATACTAATTAAATGATAAAAGGGAAAAGGGGTTAGATTCCACACCTTCCTTTTTGAGTTCTAATTAAAAAGGGGAAAGTGGGAAAAAAATTTTTTTTAGGAAACTAGGAAAAGAGGTAAACATAAAAAGGGAAAAAGGGGAACATAAAGGAAAAAGAGGAAATTCAAACTTAGAAAAAGTGTCTAACATTTAAGAGCTTTCTAATTTAAACTGAACTAACAATTTAATAAAAAAGAAAATTATTAAAACCTGTAAGAGAATAGTAACTCTAGGTGGGTGAGGGAAATAAAGATAATTAATTAATTAAAGAAGTTAATTTATGGAGGAAGGAAGGGGATGGGCAACACTTGTATGGAGGGAAATTTTTAAGAATTTATTTTTAAAACCTTAATTAAATGATATTTTAGTAAAGAAAGGAAGTTTGAAACTCTATATAATTAAGGAAGGAGAAGGATAAATGATCATTTTCTATTTACATAATGTTACGCTGCAGAAATATCCACTTGACTGACTTAACTTGTGGGAGTTGGGATACCCATCTCGGTGAGGAGTGGTATCTCGACCTTGCGAGGTGAGCTGGGAGATATTCAAAATCTCTAGATAGTGAGTGTGTGGTCCCTTTGCGGCTTAGGGGGCTAAGGGGGAAGAAGCATACCCCTAGCATTGGCTGGGAGGTACCAGTGAAGTCTCGTCGGTCGACAAGCAGGAGTTGCACGGAGCACGCGGACGACACTCAAAGCGGGTGATCAGGCAACGATACACTCTCTTAATTTTGTTTGGTAGATTGTATTAGGACTTATGCTTGGATATGCTTATTCATTGGAAGGGTAAATTGATGTCTTTTTAAGTTGATGACGGGAACTTTTCCTAGCCTAGCTCAATGGTTGTTGTCTCATATGGCCTTGTTTTCCCGCATGTCTTGACCACCTGGTTGCGATTGATTGTGTCCTTAATGGTTGTTTCATTTCGTCCTTAGCTCCTCAGTCCTTGCCTGAGCAGTTGGCTAAGAGCCTGATATACGGTCGTCGCCTTAGTGTTAAAAGACCTATGGATCTCAATGCCCTACTTTTCTGTGCGAGGATGATGTGTGAAGGATGCACCTGTTAGCCGTCCACCCAGTGGTTGCTCATGCTTGATTGATGGTCATTGCGCCTTTTTGTATTGTATTCTTCCACCATTATTATAATTCCTATTCCCTAGTTTGACTCTGCGTTTAAATATTTTCAGGGCTAGTTTAGCCTTGTGCTTAATGCACCCCCTTGTGATTCTACTCTGTGTTTTATATCACCTCTCAATGACATATTTACCCACCTCATAACATGATTTTTTCATAGATTTTAGTGTAATGGCGGGATTATTTTGTGATTGTAATTTGTTTCGTTTACACAGGAAATCTGTCCCTCTACCATGCTCGATTTTTATGCCTGAATTTATATGTATGAATCAAATTTTTACCTACGTTTTATCGATTGTGTTTCCTGCCTGCGTTTCTGTTTTTATTCTTATTAGTGGTTGGACGTATGTGGTGTATTGGTAATGTATGAAGGAAAAATTGTTGGTGCTGGACAGGCCACGGGGTCAAACCTCCTGCCAATGCTCTTTGGTTGCATTTTGTTTTTATTTTGTGAGTAGTTGGTTGCATTCTGCCCTTTTTATTTTTACTGGTAGTTGGACGCATTGGGCAGTGTTATGCCCCATTGTGGGACTTCTCCTTGGCACCTAGTGCCGAGCCCTTATGCTGTCTCATGAACTTATCCTTAGGCTTTAGTGGATGATTTAGATTTGGTTGTTTTCATTGCTTGACTGTTGCTTTTGGTAACCACGACCTTGCTATAATACCAACTGCTCTGCTTTAGGGAATACCATTTACTCAGACAGCATTATAGAACACCAATTTCCTCTACGACTGTAACTTATAATTGCGGTAATGAAACCGACATACTCTATGCATTTTAGGAAACCAATTACTGTGAATGTGACCGACAGTGAGTTGACTTCCATTTACGGATCGGAGCTACAAGATTTTAAGACTGCATTATTCCATGATTTCTGCTCTAAGTTTTACTTTTTCCTACATCAATACGAGTTACCTTCCTCCATTTTCATTTTTCGTGTGCTTGCGTGTTGGGTTGGGAATTACATCGTGGGTGGGTGGGTGCATGCGTGAACGGTGGTGATTTCTCTGGATGCATGTTATGCTCCATTCCTAAAATGGTTGTCATCTTAATGTAAGCGAGTAGTGATATCTTTGCTGTGTAGCGACTTCATGAGGATCTCACCGTAAGTAATTACCATCGACGGTAGATTTGGCAGTAAATTTGGATGGGACGCCAGTGTCGATAGTGCCCCTAGTTAGTGGACAACCCTTTGTGTGATGTGTTTAGCTTAGTCTGCCTTATATTAATTACATCCACCATGTGACTAGACTATTTTACCTAATTTGGGTACCTAACTTGTACAACTAACCAACAACTTGGAAATCGCCCTGCTTTAAAGACCCTGTCTTGTCCTAGCAGATTTCTTTAATTTTATTGACAGCTTGATTTTTTTTTAGTTTGGTCAATACAGCTAGATGACAGGTTGAGATTTATTTCTGCATCAGTGTTTAATAGTAACATTCTACATTATTTTAGTTAATGTTTTATTTAATGTTAATGGCTAGTAAAATTGTGATTTGGATTAATTTAGAATTAGATGACAGGTTGAGATTTATTTATGCATCAGTGTTTAATAGTAGCATTCTACATTATTTTAGTTAATGTTTCATTTAATATTAATGGCTAGTAGATTGAGATTTGGATTAATTTAGAATTAGATGACATGTTGAGATTAATTGTGCATCAGTGTTTAATAGTAGCATTCTACATTATTTTAGTTAATGTTTTATTTAATATTAATGGCTAGTAGATTGAGATTTGGATTAAATTAGATTTGCCCAAATGGAATGTAATAATGATTAAATATTGATTGGTGAGTAATGACTAAATTGCAAATTCTAGACTTGCTAATTTGATCTATAATTGAGGATGCATTGTATTTATTGTTTATAGATATAGTATCGGTTACTTAGACATGCTAAATTGATTGTAATTAATGTTAATTTAGAGGGTGCATTAATGACTAATGGTAAATTAGATGTGCGCCTATTGAATGGTAACCAATGTTAAAAAGGATCGTAGATATTGACCATTTAGCCTTGATTAATGGATGGGTTGTTTATTATATTAAATGATTGTCCTTAGCTTAGTGGGCTTGGTCTGCTTGTGTCGGGCGGGATGTAGACACCTCCTTGTTCCTCAAAATAGTCGCCAACCTTGAGACCTTAAATGGTCAAAATCGATGGGAACCTGGGCTTGAGCACTGCTTATGTGTCCTGGAGGTCCTAACCATTGCAGGGTAGGACAGGCAGGTAGTCATTCTTATTCTTCGTTGGTTGAATGTCGTACATTGCTTCCAAATGATTGATGTGCTTTTATGTTAGGTTGTTATGTTGTGGTTGTGAGAGTCGCAGGCATGGTGTTCATCGTCGTGTTACGTTGTTGAGTATAATGTCATTATTACCTTCCTACACACACACAATTTTTTTTTTGCACTTGTTATGTGAGGCTTGATGTCGTGACAAAATGGGAGGTTCATTACACTTCCCGTCGCTTCAAATTGTTGCAGTTGGACGTCCCCTCGGTCATTCAATGCACGGTCGTTGATGGGCTGCAAAACTCCTCTCATGCCCAAATCGTAAACAAATTACTTGCTCCTGAATCGAAAATCCAGAATCTCGGATGGATGGGAAGGTAACTCCACTCCTGAATCAAGAATCCAGAATCTCAGATGGATGGGAAGGTAACTCCACTCATAGAGAGTCAAGCCAAAATTTAACGATTGAAGTGGAATTGTTGAAGGAGAATTTATACATTTCCATTAATAAAACTGAAATCAAGTGAAATTATGACCAAGATTCTAAAAAAATGGGTTTCTACAATCATTGGCTTAATCCCATATCTATATTATGGACAATAATGCAAACCAGAGAATATGAGCACATGGGAATCACCAACTGCGATGGTGATGCACATCTTCTCAGAAGCCTCTGTAGCTCACCTTGCTCCTCTGTTTTATAAACCCACACTGCCCCGATCTTCTATGTATCAAGGGTTCAATAATCTCCCAACCAGAAAGATGAGGAAGGCCAATGCTTGTGTGTATGCGTGTGTTTTTCTAGTTTTGATCACAACCCTAGAATGGCAGGTGACTCTTGCGATATTATTAGGGTTACTTGATAAAGAATTCATTAAAATGGGGCATCAAGCTACAAATCTCCACTCAACCTACATGGCTATTTATTTCTCTTTGAGAAAATATTTATAGGAATGGCGATCAAGCCAATATAATACAATAATGGGTTAATGCCGATATTTTTATTCAAGAGAACTTGGGCTTGCCTTGGGAGATCCTCTTGTCCCTATAACAAGGGCATTCTTCTTTGTTCCCTTTCATGCCCGATGGAACACACTTGCAGATATTGTAACAGATACCTCAGAATTTGAGATAGACCTTTGGTTGAGGGGCTACCTTACATCCCTGATTGCACTCTCTCTTGCAATCTGCTTCTCCCCAAAACATACACACAAAAGGTATATACAATTTCAAAACCATTACTAGTTGAAATGAGTTTATAACGAGAGATAGTTTACGTATGCCTAATATGGATTTATACTTATAAGAGGCAGAGATGGAGATGAGTCTGGATGAACTGTAGTATCTCCTCTTCCATTGATCCCCTGATCTATGTTGAGAACAACCTATAAAACATATGAATACAAACCTTTAGAATAATATACCGTACTCCTTTTCAAGTAACCCTAATAATATCGAAAGACTGACTTGCCATTCTAGGGTCGCGATCAGAACCAACAAAACACACACATACACACAAGGATTGGCCTTCCTCATCTTTCTGGTTGGGAAATTACTTTGATAAATTGTGAAGCAAGAAATGCAGAGAGAAAATAACAAAGCATAAAACAATATTCAATGTATTAGAAAATGTAAGGAGAAAGTACAATATGAAGAGTCAATGAAGAACTTACTTATGCAAAGAGAAAATAGCTGAGCTAAATAGGCTCAAACAAATCAAGAAAGGAAAGCACAGCTAGCCAAGACAGCTGGTAGTGTACAGTCAGCCTGTTGAGGTTACATTATATTTAACACTTCCTCTTAAACACAACCGTTACAAACATCCACACTGATTAAGCCTAAGTGTTGTCTCTGAAAATCAAAAACAAATTTTCCCAGTGGCTTTGTGAAGATATCTGCGATCTGATCTCGAGAACCACAGAATTGAAGTGCAATATCACCATTATTGACTAGCTCGCTTATGAAATGAAAGCGAGTGTCAGTGCATGTTCTTTTCTTGTGAAACACATGATTCTTGGATAGAGCGATTGATGAAGTATTGTCATAGAAAATAGGAGTTGGATCCTTTTTTGTATGTGACATATCTTTCAATATTCTTCTCAGCCACACAGCTTGACAAGAACCTGAGGTAGCAATGACATACTCTGCCTCTACAAAAGATGTTGATACAATTGGATACTTCTTTGATGCCCATGAGATCAGGTTCGTGCTCAGGTGAAAAGCATGTCCAGATGTGCTTTTCCTGTCATCTAGGCTGCCTGCAAAATCACTGTCCATGTAACCAAACAGTTTATTACTATCAGATCTAGTGTACCATAAGCCAAAATTGAGAGTTCCTGCAACATATCTCAGAATTCGTTTCTCCATTTTCCAGTGAGAATCTTTGGGGGATTCCATGAATCTAGAAACAAGGATGGCTACATACATAATATCATGCCTAGTTGCTGTAAGATACAACAAACTACTGACTAAACTTTTGTACAGAGTAGGGTCCACTTTAGGGACTTCATCTTTCTTGCTCAATTTTGTGCCTAGGGGTATAGGAGTTTCTGCTGGATTGCATTCTTCCATGTGGAATCTTTTGATGATGTCTGCTGCATACTTTTTCTGACAGACAAAAATTCCTTTGGATGATTGATCAACCTCAATCCCTAAAAAATACTTCATTATGCCAAGATCTGTCATCTCAAACTTAGATTGCATGGCATGTTTAAAACTGGTTAACTCAAGATTTCCAGTATATATAAAGTCATCAACATATAAACATACAATCAAAATTTTACCGTGCTGATCAGTTTTGGTGTAAAGAGTTGGCTCATTTTGGCTTCCACTGAAACCACTTTTAATCAGATAAGTGTCAATTCTGTTGTACCAAGCTCTTGGAGCTTTCTTTAAGCCATACAAGGCTTTCTTCAACAGATATACTTTGGCTGGGTGCTCTTGGAATTCAAATCCAGGTGGCCGATCGACATAAACTTCTTCTTCTAAGAGACCATTCAGGAAGGATGACTTGACATCCATCTGGTATACTTGCCATTTGTGTTGTGTTGCTATGGCCAATAGAGTTCTTACAGTGTCTAATCTTGCTATTGGAGCAAAAGTTTCACCATAATCAGTACCAGGTTGTTGTGAGAATCCTTTGGCAACAAGTCTTGCCTTGTGTTTTTCAATCTTCCCTTTTTCATTGAGTTTAGTTTTGTAAACCCACTTGACACCAATACTCTTCTTATGGCTGGGCAAATCAACAAGATCCCATGTCTTGTTCTTCTCAATGGAGTCAATTTCTTGGTTCATGGCTTGAACCCAATGTGGCTCCTTAGCTACATCCTTACAAGATGTAGGTTGACATGACATTAAAGCAAAAAGATTGTGTTGTTCTAATCTGAAAATAGAAGGATGACTTGTTATGCTATGCAAGCACCCTCTACTTCAATAAAATAAACTTTACAGGACCTTGCTCCATGTGTTTAAAATATGCAAGATAAAATTATGTGTTAATTTAATGCTTCTTTTTCAATGTTCATGTGTGAGGAAATGTTCTCTTAGATGGTTAAATAAGTTCTTTAAATAAAAACACAGCAATATAATTTGCAGCAAATAAACCATCAAACTCAGAACAATCACAACATGATAAAGGAGTTCACCCCCCTCCGGGCTACATCTCCTTGAACCTCCATCAATGGACTTGGCTCTCTGGGATTAATTTGTCAAAAGTTATTTTATAAGCTGCTTCTCAACTCCAATGGAAAAACAGATTGTACCATTGGGATCAGAACACATAAAAACCCCAAAAATGACTAATAGAACTCTGAAAATGGATCATGGCTCATCCAGGCATGACCTCTTCTACATGTGGCCATAAGCTTCCCTGAGCTTCTCTTTGGCAAAAACACCTGTAAAAGTCCTCAAAAGCCTCTAAAACCTGTCCCAATGTGTTTAGAGCATAACAATTAGCCAAAAAATGATTATTCAATCACAAAAGACAAACATAGGCTCACCAAAACATGTCCTCAATTAATGAGGGCTTCAAGCTCCCTGGAGCTTGCTGAAACTTCAATGGCTAAAAACCTACAAAATAAGTCTTCAAATGGCCTTGATAATAGTGCCAATGGATTCAGGACATCCAGAAACCCCTAGCTGGGCTTTTACGGCACCTCAATCGGCCAAAGGATGAAGAAGATAGGCCTCCTTCCATTCTCTTCCTCAAGTTTGTTGTCTCTGCATCTACAAAATGCACCCTTGTGTGCTTGAACCTAGCACACACAATATATATAGCGTGAAAACCCAGCACTGGGTGCAACCGTGCCAAGGATGAAAACTGTAGGATAGTTATGGGTGTGCCAGCCCCTAACCGCCTAGCACCTGGGCACATGGGACGGTCATATGACCTCGGGCTTAAAACTTAACCGTTTTCCAATTGTTTGAAACCCACTCCGTGTGCTCCAACTGTGGTCATATGTGTAAACCATATGACCGGGCTCCATACAACTCCGTGCCTCCGTGATATGTGGTCATATGTGAACAGCAGAACCACGACTTACACATATGAATAACCCCGCGCACAAAAATAACAAAACCACGACCATACATTTCAAACCCTACGCCATTGAATGGAGAGTAGAGTCATATGCAAAGGCATAGAACCGGGGGTCGGGGCTAAGCCCCGACCTGACCCCCCGCCAACGATTATATAATTTGATTTTAAATAAATTCAAAACCATATTGTTTACAAGCAACACCATGCGGCGCATTGGCAAGGCGAACTTTGTTAAAACTTTCACGGTGGGAGGAGGTCCAGGGTTCGACTCCCGTGGACTCATAAAATTTTACATAAACGAACCAATAGCCAATAAAGGGGTGCCACGTGGTAGCCCATGATTGGGCCACGTGGCACCTTACCATTTGCCCATAATATGCCACGTGTCACAAACTGATTCGACCAACTTCCAACCAATCAAAAAACTGCCACGTAATCTTTGCCACGTCATCATACGGATTCTACCACGTCAGCCTGTACGGACCGTACGGACTGCACAGTCAGCGGCCCTTTATTTTGCCTGTTTGACATTCCGAACAGATTGTGATATCTCTCACTCCCGACGTCCATTTGAGACGAAACGAGTTGCGTTGGGTTCGTGATGACAAGGGCTACGCTCTCGTTCATTTTGAGGCAATTCCAAGAACGTTGATTTTTGAGCTAAATTTTGACCCCTGGTCCAGATTTTGATCATGTTCAAAGTCATCCAATTGCTGATGGATTTCTCTCAAACTTCAAGTTCTCTAATTTTGAATTTCAGAGGATGAGTCTCTGCTTGAAGTTGAGTTATCCTGAGAATTTTCAGATTGTCTTTGTACCTGCAATCTTGGAAGGACAGGTTGAGGTATTTGTTGTCCTTAATTTTCTGCGTTACAGCACTAGGTAGCAGAGTATTTTGACTATCCATTTGCTGATTTTCTAACTCATTCCAAAATTGATTTTCCAGAAATTTTACATCTCTGCTGAGAATTAGTTTCTTCGAGATTGGATTGTAAAGCCTGTAAGCTTTAGATGTTTCACTATATCTAGTGAAGATACATTTCTCACTTCTGTCATCAAGTTTTTTTCTTAATTCGGAAGGTATGTGAGCATATGATATGCATCCGAATGTCCTTAGATGCGCAACATTTAGCTTTGTCCCACTCCATGCTTCTTGAGGGACTTTCATCTTTAGACTTGTGGTTGGAGATCTATTCAAGAGATAAGCTGGGCATGCTACTGCTTCAGCCCAAAAAATATTTGACAAACTTTTCTCTTTAAGTAGGCTTCTTGCCATGTTCATTATGGTCTGATTTTTCCTTTCAGCCACTCCATTTTGTTGTGGAGTATACCTGGCTAATGTTTGCATGATAATGCCTTGTGATTTGCAGAAATTTGCAAATTCATTGGAGTTGTATTCTCCTCCTCCATCTGACCTGAGTGCTTTTATATATTTGCCACTCTGTTTTTCAGCTTCTGCCTTGAATTCTTTGAATTTTGCAAAAGTTTCAGACTTGTTTCTGAGAAAATAGATCCATATTTTTCTGTTGAAATCATCAATAAACGTTAGAAAATAAAATCTATCACCTATTGACTCTGTTTGCATTGGTCCACATAGGTCAGTGTGAACAAGTTCAATATGTTGTTTGGATTGAGTTGTGGACTATGGAAAACTAGTTCTCTTATGTTTTCCAAGTATGCAAGACTCACATGGGGAATTTTGTTCTTTAAAGATGGGAAGACCTTTGACCATGGAGTATTTTTGAAGAAGACTTAGACTCTGAAAGAGTAGATGTCCAAATCTTGTATGCCAAATCATAGTTTCATTGGGGTTGGATGCACTTTGTGCATATGTTTGGTTCAGATTTGTAGTTCTGAGGGTAAGGGGAAACATCCTATTCTGAGTCATGTGGATTTCAGAAATCAATTTTCTGCTGGGGGTTTTGTCATATATCTTGCAAGATGCTCCCTCAAAGACTACCTTATATCCATGTTCAATGAGTTGTCCTACACTTAGCAAATTATGTTTCAGATCTAGAACATGATAAACATTGTTTATGTCCTTCTTTGCATTCTGTTTAGTAAGAATAGGAACAGTTCATTTTCCTTGAAATTTGACTAAGGAATCATTTTCAAGTGTAATATCGGATGAAATTGAAGAATCAATGCATGAAAGTAAATCTTTGTTACCTGTCATGTGATTGCTGCATCCACTGTCCAGCAACCAAAGATCTTTAGGTTGTTCTTCAGTTTTGTGGCATGAGAGAAACATGCCTCCTGAGGTTTCTCCCATATGATTTGAAACATGTGCTCTTCTTGAGAGCTAATCTGCTTGCTTCTTCTTGCATTCAGATTCATAGTGCCCATACTTTTTGCAGTAATAACATTGTATGCTGGATTTGTCATTTGATCTTTTCCCTCTGCCTCTTTGAGTCTAGAAAATCTGATTCTGATTCTATTGTCTGTGACCTTGGAAATTTTGATTCGGATTCTGTTGTTTGTTACCTCCATTTGAGTGTTGGCTACTTGTTGTGCTTCCTTGTTCTTGGTGACCTTTTCCTCTTCCTCTGCCTCTCCCTTTACTGAAGGAGAAATGAGTTTTAAAGGCATTGGCGATTGACTCATCTATGAGGTGTAGTTTGGTCTCATGTGTCACCAGATAACCAATTAGTTCATCTGTTGAAAAACATGACAGATCCTTGGATTCAAGGATTGTTGTAACAACCATTTCGAATTTCTTTGGTAAAATTATGAGGACTTTCTCAACAATGCGTTGATTATTGATAACTTCACCAGTCAATCTAATCTGGTTCACGATTCCCATGACTCTGGTCATGAACTGATCCACATTTTCAGACTCTGTCATTCTTAGAGTCTCGAATTGCATCCTCGAGGTTTGCAGTTTAACTGTTTTGACCCTGTCATTTCCTTGATAGGCTGATTTAAGGATGTCCCAGGCCTGTTTTGAAGTACCAGCGCCTGTGATTTTTGAGAAAATCAAGTCATCTACAGAATTTTGAATCCATAATTTAGCTTTATTTTCTCTGTTTCTCTGAGTTGCCTGAGCAATTCTCTACTGGTTTGTCATGGTGGAAAGGTCTGCTGGATCTAGTTCCACATTTCCAAGATCCACTAGATCCCAACACTCTTGTGCTTGCAAGAAAGATCTCATTCGAAGAAACCATAACTCATAGTTCTTTCCAAGAAGAATTGGACCCTGAGTTGGTCCTAAATTGCTAGACGTCGCCATACTTTAAAGAATTTAGTAAAAAAAAAGAAAGAAAATTCGTATTTACCTGTCTCCTGTGCGTAATTTGCAGTGACTTCGGAACTTCGTTATACGAGTTCTCCGAATTCTTGTCTCTCCAACTTCCGTTCGCCGAAACACCGAAGAGAGCTTAACGACCTTGAAATTGGCCCTTAGCCTCCGTCTATGTGACCACGATCGGTAACCACGTTCTTAAGCATTCAAGCGCTACTGGCTTTTCGCGATTTCACGTTTCGGGACTTTCAAGGTTGAGTTGCCCGACTTCTTGTCGCCTGGATCGCTGAAATGCCGAATTTCGAAATATCTTGGCGCCTTTCCTTCTCGAACGTCTTTTCGGGATTTCGTGTTTCGGGAATTTGGGAGTTTGGCTGCAATGATCCTGGGTCCTTAGGACTCTCGGTATGCGAAATGCTAAAATTTCCCTTTTGGACAATCAATGATCCAGATCTTCCTGTGATCTGACAGTCCATATCCTTTCAGGATTTCGCGATTTATTATTCGCGACTTTAGAACTCTTGTCACTGAGTTTCCCAAACCGCGAAATTCGAGATGCCGAAATGATGGCACTTGGATCTGCTGCCACTTGTCTTTTGAGATGGACAGCTCACAATCTTTTCGGGATTTCACGATTTTGCGTATTGGGGTTTGGAGTGCAGTCTCCTTTTCTCGTCCAACTCCCGATTCTCGATTTTGCGATAGAGTCAGATTGACGACTCATAATCTTTCTCGATCCAACGGTCCAAAATGTATCGAGATTTCGCGAATCGAAAATTCTCACGGCAGTCTTCTGACCTTTACACCCTGCGAGTCAGTGAAATGCCGAGATTTCGCCACGTGTCCTCCTTAATGGACAGTCCAGATTCTTTCAGGATTTCACAAATTCGCTATTTTCTGTGTACTCCAGAGGACTAAACCTCATGTACTTTCTCACGGATCCAACGACTATCAGTCCTCTGCACAAGATCCAACGGCTAAAATTATTTTGCCTTTTCTGCGCTCTCCTCGTCCCTTCTGAACTAATTTTCACCTCAAATATGTTCGCAGGACAGATTTTTCGGCTGCGATTGCTCGTTCTTGGCAGCTTTCGCAAGTTCTTTGTTGTTCTTGCAAAGAGTTTCTCCTGAGGAAAGAAATTCATGAATCTTTCACGAATTGAAAGATTTTCACTAATTCTTTAGAGATTTTTGTTCTCTGCAACAGTCTTTGACGGATTTGAGAGATTTCCTGAAATTCTTTAAACGATTCTGCCTTCTGCAACAATCTTTCACAAATTTGAATGAATTTCTTTGAATTCTTCAAATGTTCCTGCCTCCTGCAACTCTTCTTCGTAAATCTTTGATGAATATGAAATTTTTCATGATTCTTTAGACTTTCTCCTTCCACAGTTTCTGCTTCCTCGATCTTTTGAGCGTATAGGGCTCTGCTTCCTCACGTGAGCTTCCTACGAGGATCTTTTGAGAGTATTACGAACAACTCTCCAAGCCTTGTGAAAAGTCTGTGTCGTGTGCTCTCATGATCCGTGTAAGCTCTGTGCTGTGAGGATCGTGTTGCTCTCTAGCCTGTGTGAAGAGGCTTACTACTGCAGCTCTGATACCATGATAAATTGTGAAGCAAGAAATGTAGAGAGAAAAAAACAGAGCAGAAAACAATATTCAGTGTATTAGAAAATGTAAGGAGAAAGTACAATATGAAGAGTCAATGAAGAACTTACTTATGCAAAGGGAAAATAGCTGAGCTAAATAGGCTCAAGCAAATCAAGAAAAGAAAGTACAGCTGACTAGGACAGCTGACAGTGTACAGTCAACATGTTGAGGTTACATTATATTTAACATATTGAACCCTTGATACACATAAGATAGGGCAGCGTGAGTTTATAAAGCAGAGGAGCGGGGTGACCTACAAAGTCTTCTGAGAAGATGTGCATCACCATTGCAGATGGCGATTCCCACGTGCTCATATTCTTAGGTTTGCATTATTGAATGCACAGTACGTCCATAATATAGATATAGGAGTACGAGTGGAGTTAAATTTTGGCTTGCCTCTTTATGAGTGGAGTTACCTTTCCATCAATCCAAGAGTCTGGATTCCCGATTTTAAATAGGAGCTGGTTTAGTTCATGATTTGAAACAAGAGACGAGGGGCACGGGAGGAGTTTTGCAACAGCCACCCTGCATTGAATGCCTGAAAGAACATCCAACTACAGCAGTTTGCCGTAACAAAATGAGGCATCGATACCGAAAACATTCCATCGAACTCCAGGTCGTAGAATGAATAACCTACACCCATATTGTAATAATGTAAGATGCATTTCATTTTGAATATTAAATTTTACTTTTAAATATGGAGTCCAAAGTTGAACAAAATGACTATTGGGAATTCCAAAGCAAATCGAGGAAGGATGTCACAACACCTCTTAGGAAGACAATTTTGTTTTTGTGAAGAGAATATTCACGACGTTGTTTGAAAACCTCCTTATAAAACCAATTTGGAAATAGTTTCATATTTTTTTGTTAAATTATCATTTTTTAATTTTTTGTTAAATTATCATTTTTTAATTTCCTTTTATGAATTTTTTTAAGTGAGATCTACTTGGAAATAATGGAGATGTTAACTAGTTGATTAGCTTCAGTAATAAGCGTGTGTTGTAAGCGCCAGCTAGCTTAGTTAAGAGTCAGTTCTCTGGTTGTCTTCTGGTTTGCATGTAGCCGACTCGGGAGAGTCTTTTCCTATATAAGGATGTAATCCGTCTTCATTTAATATCAAGAAATGAGCGTAGCCTCACCGTGTTTGTTTGCCCCGCATATTTTATCTTGGTATCAGAGCCGCGAGGAGAAGGTGCGGAAATTGGAGAGGTTCGCAGGTCTCTCCTTTGCTAGAGTGCGGGGGCATATTACTCGGCCCTTCCACACGGATAAAAGTGAAAAATTCCCGCAGGCGGAATTAGCGTGAGGTGCAGACAAGGGAAACATTCCCGCAGGGCAGAATTCATGTGAAGTGCGGACATCCTTCACGATTCCCGCAGGAGGAATACACGAGAGGTGCATACGTCCTTCACGATTCCCGCAGGCTGCTCTATCGAGAGGTGCGAGAAACATTGTTTTGAGAAAAATCCGTGGATTAATTTGCGTGGATTAATTTGGTGTGTCCTATTTGCTTTGAGGATTGATTTGCTGCGTGATCCGTGAGTTGCATGCGTGGAGAATTTTTAAATCGCGTGAGTTTTTTTTTATTAAGCGGATATTAAGTGGATTGCGTGAGTTTTTTATTATTAAATGCATGTTATGATTTAAAGATACATGCATGAGAAATCGTGGAGGTAGCAAAGGCACATAAATGGCTTTTTGTTTTTAAGTGGATATATGTTGAAAACGTGAAGTATTAAAGTGGATATTTTTTAAAGAGAGGTGAAGTATTAAAGTGGATACTTTTTCAAGAGAGGTGAAGTATTAAAGTGGATACTTTTTAAGAGAGGTGAAGTATTAAAGTGGACTTTTTAAGTGGATATTTTTTATAAGAGAGGTGAAGTTTGTTTTGGAGTTTATTTAAAGTGAATTTTTATTCATAGTGGATATATTTTATAAGAAGGTGAAAAGGGAGTTATAAGTTTTTTTTTAAAAGTGGAGATTAAGTTGCATGCATGCATAACATAGATTGAGAACAGAGATAGATTGAGTCGGATCGGTGGTATCCGAAGGCAGAGTGACAAATCGTTGCATATCCTTGGTATTTTCTTGCAGAGACTAAATTGCAGCAATGGCGAATCCGCTGGCAGAGACCTACCTCAACGAAGCCAACAAGTTAGATGGCTCAAACTTCATCAACTGGAAATTCAAGATGCAGACGCTCATGGAGGGCTATGGTGTCTGGAACATTGCGAATGGAACCGAACCGAAACCTGTTGCGGCTGCAGGTGCAACAACAGCAGGAGGTGCGACAGCAGCACAGATCCAAGACTGGGAGAAGCGCGAAAACAAGGCAAAGGTATTGTTGCGCATGTCCGTTAAAGATAGCATAATTCCACATATTAGAGACGCTACCACTTCTGCTGCAACATGGACAACTCTTAAAGCATTGTACGAAACTAGCAACACAAATCGCATTTTGTTCTTAAAAACTAAATTGCTAGGCATTAAGATGGATGGAAATGAATCTGTTAGTTCATTTTTGGGTCGCATTAAAGAGGTGAAAGACAAGTTAGTCAATATCGGGGAAACTGTTTCCAATACTGATCTAGTGACTATTACCTTAAATGGTATGTTAGAAGACTATCATATGTTCATCACAGGTCTTGCAGCAAGGGAGAAACCTCCTACATTTGATGAACTGACAGGTATTCTGCTGCAAGAGGAAGAGAGGCGCGGCAATCTGAAGCCTCAGAGTAAAGATTTGGCACTATGGTCAAATAATAGATCTGCGAGAGGAAGATCAGGAGTCAGAGGCAGAGGCGGCAATTCATGGCAGAGAGGCGGTTCATGGCAGAGAGGCAGTTCATCGCAGAGGAGACAATCGCCAAATCAAGGTATGCAATCTGATAGGAATGAGTCGAAGAGTTGTTTTTATTGTGGTCGACCTGGACATATGGTTAAAGACTGTCATAAGAAGAAAAATGATGAGGCTAGGAATAAACCTAGAACACATTCAGGTCATTATGCAGAAAAATCCTCAAATCAAGATCACAGATTATTTATTGCTAGTGATGATATTGATGAACCCCCTGATTTTGACTCACGGGATCTTAGGCTGTTTGTGTCTAACGCTGCTTTATCTGCTGAAACGGATGATTATGATGCCTGGTTTGTGGATTCTGAAGCATCAGTACATATGACTTGTAATCAAAATTGGTATGCTAATTTCAAAGAAACTCAGAATGGTGCCAGCATATATCTTGGAGATAACCGCGCTCATCAGATCAAGGAATATGGAGACATTCCTGTGACATTGCCGAATGGTACTGTTCGTCACATTCGCAATGTGGTGTATGTGCCAGGAATAAAGAAAAATTTGATCTCTGTGTCCACCATTACAGATCAGAACTTGAAGGTTGAATTCTTCAAGAATTATTGCATAGTGAAGGATCTGCTGGACCACTTCCGAACTGTTGCAACGGGTGTCCGAGTGGGAGGTCTATACAAACTTGATGTTACCAGCGAAGCACATCATGCACTGACTTCTGCCACTATGCCAACAGAGATTCTTTGGCATCAAAGGTATGGACACATCAATCATCCTGATTTATTGTTATTACAGAAAAAGAATATGGTTGAAGGACTTCCGATGTTAAAGAATGAGAAAGTTGTTTGTGATGGATGTGCATTAGGAAAGATGCACAGAGATGAATTCCCCTCTAATCCTGATAAGAAAAAGAGAGATCTGTTAGATCTTGTGCATACTGATGTTTGTGGGCCTATGCAGACTAGGTCTTTAGGAGGTGCATTTTACTTTCTATTGTTTATTGATGATTGCACGAGATACACATGGGTTTACTTCCTTAGACGAAAAAGTGATGTTTTCGAGTACTTTAAGGAATTCAGAACCATGGTGGAAAAGCAGACCGGAAAATCCATCAAAATCCTCCGTTCAGATCAAGGGGGAGAGTACAAATCAGGGGACTTCAACAAATATTGCAAAGATAATGGAATAGTACAGCAGTTTACAGTACCTCACACTCCACAGCAAAACGGAGTCGCTGAAAGGAAAAACAGAACTCTGGTAGAGTGTGCACGCAGTATGATAAAAGGTAAAAATATCTCAAATGCATTTTGGGCTGAAGCCATTAATACTGCAGTTTACTTAAAGAATAGAAGTCCAACAAGGTGTCTTGATAGTGTTACTCCTTTCGAAGCCTTGTATGGTTCCAAACCTGCAGTTAATAATTTGAAAGTATTTGGGTGTAAAGCTTTTGCACATATTCCAAAGGAGAATAGGAGGAAATTGGATGCTAAAGCCACTAAATGTATTTTCATTGGGTACTGTTTTGAATTTAAAGCATACAAACTGTTTGATCCTGCTACTCACAAAGTGTTTGCAAGTAGAGATTTACTTTTCCATGAGCAGGAAGTAGGAAATCATGACGACAACAGTCATGAGGAATGGCAGAGACTTCTTGATGAAGGAGTTAAAGAAGAGCAGCAGCAGCAACAACAACCCACACAGCAGCAGCCATCCCCGCAACGACCGCCACAGCAGCCATCCCCACAGCGACAACAACAGCAGCAACAAGAAGGACTCAATGATATGGAAAATTCAAGCAGTCACAGTTCACCTAGCAGTGGAGACAGATCTTCACAAAGTGGGGAGGAAGATAATCAGTTGCAAAGATCTTCAAGACAGATTCGACTTCCTGAAAGGTATAAAGACTATGCCCTGATGAGTAGCATTTCAAGTGTTATAGAACCCATGAATTTTGATGAAGCTAATGAACATGATGAATGGCGAAATGCAATGGAGGAAGAATATGAATCTATAATGCAAAACAATACTTGGGAATTGACTGAATTACCTAAAGATAAGAAGCCCATTGGATGCAAATGGATATACAAACCCAAGTTTAAATCAGATGGTAGTATAGATAAGTATAAGGCTAGACTGGTTGCAAAGGGTTATTCACAAACAGAAGGTATCGATTATGCTGAAACATTTGCACCAGTAGCTAAATTGAATACTATCAGAATGTTAATCGCATTAGCTACAAAGTATCATTGGAAGTTGCATCAGTTAGATGTTAAATCTGCATTTTTGAATGGTGAGTTAAAGGAAGAGGTTTACCTTACTCAACCTGAAGGGTTTGTTGAAAAGGGGCAATAACACTTAGTGTGTAAGTTAAAGAAAGCGTTGTATGGACTAAAACAAGCACCTAGGTCATGGTATGAAAAGATAGACTCTTTCTTTCTTCAACAGGGTTTTATGCGGAGCAAAAGTGATCCAAATCTGTATACCAAATTTGATGAACATGGGTATATAGTATTGATTTCATTATATGTTGATGATCTAATAATTACAGGAAATGCAGAGAAGTTGATTGATGAAATCAAGGAGCAGTTGTCAAAGGTATTTGAAATGAAAGATCTTGGTGAGTTACATTACTGCCTAGGTCTTGAAGTTTGGCGAAATGCAGGCCAAACTTTTGTTTGTCAAAGTAAGTATATCAGAGAAATACTTAAGAGATTTAAGATGGATCAGTGTAAGTCTTCTACTGTTCCCATGCAACAGAATGTGAAACTATCTTGTGATGATGGTTCGAAGGAGGTGAATGGCACTATGTATAGACAGATGGTGGGTAGTTTGAATTATCTCACCACAACCAGACCTGATATTTCTTATTCTGTGAGTGTGTTAAGTCAGTTCATGGCGAAACCTCATGAAAGCCATTGGAATGCAGCAAAGGCAGTACTCAGGTATCTAAAAGGTACGCTTGATTATGGTATTAAGTATACTGATGCATCTAATGTTGAGTTAACAGGTTATTCAGATTCTGATTGGGCTGGAAATATGGATGATCGAAGATCAACCACTGGATATGCGTTCAGCATTGGATCTGGGGTTGTTTCATGGAGCAGTAAAAAGCAGCCTACTGTATCTTTGTCCTCTACCGAAGCAGAATATAAAGCCTTGTGTGCAGCAACTTGTGAAGCTGTTTGGTTGAGAAGACTTCTTCAAGATGTTGGAGAAGAACGAAAGGAACCTACGATGATCAGATGTGACAATCAAAGTACGATCAATATTGCGAAGAATCCGATCTTTCATGCAAGGACAAAGCATGTTGAAGCTCAGTACCATTTTGTTCGAGAAAAGTTGCAGTCAAATGAGATAAATCTTGTGTATTGTAATACTAGTGAAAATACTGCTGATATTTTCACTAAGCCTCTTGGAAAGATTAAGTTTGAACTGTTTAGGGAGATGTTAGGTGTAGAAGTCAATCCATTCTCCATTAAGGGGGAGACTTGGAAATAATGGAGATGTTAACTAGTTGATTAGCTTCAGTAATAAGCGCGTGTTGTAAGTGCCAGTTAGCTTAGTTAAGAGTCAGTTCTCTGGTTGTCTTCTGGTTTGCATGTAGCCGACTCGAGAGAGTCTTTTCCTATATAAGGATGTAATCCGTCTTCGTTTAATATCAAGAAGTGAGCGTAGCCTCACCGTGTTTGTTTGCCCCGCATATTTTATCTGATCTTGCGCCCTATTTGTAAATTTTTTTAGTATAAATTTTGGAAATAGTTTTACTTTTTTTTTAAATTATCATTTTTTAATTTCTTTTTATGAATTTTTTAAGTGAGATCTTGCCCCTATATGTAATTTTTTTTTAATAAATTAGTAATTATAGTTATGGTAGGATTAGAAGTTGAAAATGAAACAATCTATCAAATTGACAATTTTGATGATTGTATTATCAATTTTAACATTTTCAAAAAAGAATTATAAGATTTTCAAGAAATAATGATAACAATTATGAAAAAAGTTTACAATTTTGATCACTGTATTATCAATTTTAACATTTTCTAAAAATAATTTTAAGGTTTTCAAGAAAGAATGATAACCATTATGAAAAAAGTTTAACCGGACGAGCAGTTTGTAAAAATCCATCCCTGGATCAACATTTAAGATGTGACTCTTCCAGCGGGATGATAGCGAGGGCCTTAATAAAATCTCAAGGGAAGAAGCTTCTAAATTTGACACACCGACCATGGGTTGTTATCCTTCGCCCATCCTTGGATTTTTCATCTTCATGATCAGATTCACCGAGTCTTTGTCCCACTTCATAACTGCAAGTCAACATTGGCTTAGATAAGGTTCAAATTTGTAATAATTCAGAAAGCATTTAAAATAAGTTCACTATTAGTTTTCCCGATAGAGCCGGAACTAAATGGGTGGGTGTGCGTCGCCTCCTGACAGTGGCAGGGCGCCCGTTCTACTACTTTATAATCAATGAGAGAATATCTTCCCCACGATCATCCCCGTCGATGGGTCTACAATCATCAGTGGGTTTTCGAGAATTGAATCTGTTAAATGATGTCAATCTGCGGCTGTATTATATATGGCGTTCATTTGAACCTTTGCAAATGCCTATTCATTTTTGGAGATTCGGATGGCTCCATATTCCATGGATGGTTTACAGTTAATCGGCGTGTTATTTCTCTTCTCGGCAGTACTGACAGCGCCGATCCAGAGGCTAAACTTCTCAATTCCGGATGTAGCACGGTCAAGAGTACCAACGTCACCCTTTTCAATGAGAACTTGAATGCGGTGCTTGAAGCCCTGCGTGCTAAGATTGTTTCTTCTGGCTTTGCTACCGACGAGCAAGTAATAGATACAGAGCCAGTCTATGGCCTGGCGCAGTGCAGAAAGGATAAAACCCCCTCCGATTGCCTCAAATGTATAACCGTCGCAGAGAAGCAAATTCGCAACTGCTCCGCTGTATGTAAGAGTGCCGAATCGATCTTCATTTAACCCCAATCTCAAGTTTTAGTATGACCAAAAGTGGAATGCAAACAAATACAGAAATTTGTGGGTGCACCACTCTCTGTGATTGATTCAATTCAACGCCAGATCGATCGTATTCTCTCTGGAATTAAACAACGTGACAGAAGAAATCTCGGTCGTAGGTGAGGTGCACCGCTGTCTGTGATTGATTCAATCCGGCGATCGATCGTATTCTCTCCAGAATTACAAATTTGATCATATAAATAAGAGGTTTCATCCCAATATAATAGAGGGCGCACTGTGATAGGATATCCAACTTTTTGTTTATATCCATTTAGTTTTTAATGAAAAGCAAGTGGGTAGTCCCTTCTGAATTGGAAACTTTGCTGTGCCTACGCAGTTCGTCATTTCAGGTTAAGAAATTCTTTTTTTTGGTGTTTGATGTTTGCCAGTCTTTTTCACATTTATTTATCTGAATTTTTCCCTTTTTAGGTGTTTAGTGTTTTCCTTTGGTGCTGCCGTGCCTTTGTACCCTCTAGGATCCTTGGGTTCAATTAATGTACTTGTAGATGAATGATCCTCAATGTTGTATCAACGAATTCAAACTATCATTCTAGAGGAAAAGATCGACAGATTAATATTAATGCAATAGAAAAGAATGAAAGCAAATCTGGCCATGAATAAATAATGATCCATGATTGGTATCGAGAAATCCAAGCTGTAAGGTCCCAACCACCAATATCACTACAGGACGTCTCTCTCGGCTCAACAGTAAAAGCATACATACAGTAATTCAGACAAAACCATAGGTGTAACAACATATATAATACATAGCATGTGAATGAACAGGGGATGAATACTTATCTTATAATTGAGTTGGAGATGTAACAACATGTATAATACATAGCATGTGAATGAATACTTATCTTTTAATCGAGTTCCACCAACTGCATGTAGACCTTCCACGGACCTCCCAGTCTCAGATCATACTGTTTATCATGCTCAACAGTGGGCCACACCCCCCGAGCTAGGACTAAGCTCCACTCAGGGCAAGAGAATCCTAGACTAGGCTGAGATTACAGGAGACTGCACAGTGCAACTTGAAGGATTCTCTCCAAAAGCCTACTTACGCCCACTACTCATGGACTCTCATTCCCCACATGCATGTTCCACCTTGGGAATATGTACCTTCACTGTTCCACAGTCCATCGGTTGCTCCACTTCCCTTTCAAGGTCTCGACAACATGCCGAATCAAGAATTCTCAGAGCTTCGTAGCTGGTGCTGGACTCTCTCTAGGAGAAAATCACTTCCCAACAAACTCTCTCACCTGATTCTCTCTAAAAGCCTTCTTACACCCACTGATCACAGACTCTCATTCCCCAAATGCCCGTTCCACCCCGGGAATATGCACCTTTACTGTTCCACAGTCCATCGACTGCTCCATTTCCCTTTCAGGGTCTCGACAACAGGTCAAATCAAGAATTCTCAGAGCTTCGTAGTTGGTGCTGAACTCTCTCTAGGAGAAAATCACTTTCCAACAAACGTTCTCACCTGGAGAGAGCTGGTGATAGGCCTGACAACCTGCATCTTCAACCACGAGCCTGACAGCCCGCTTCTTCAACCAAATTCAACTCAATTCCCCCAAGTGAGGACAATAACAAGGCTCAAAATAGCTCAGGGAATGACAACAACCACAAATCGGCAAGGCACAACACGGTTTTGGAAAGTACAGATGTGTTGGCTTCACAGAATAACATAGATCAACTTCCCTAGTTACTCGTTTCAGAGGTGCGTGAATATGAAGAGGTCCACGACGGAGGCAAGCCATGGAAGAATGGGAAGCGAACCCCCCCCAACGAGCTGACTTTCCAGCTTAAACTACATGTGCATGAGCCGACACATGTCGCCCATGAAGCACATTCCTTTCCATTTGGAAGTTCCCCATCTTCCCACAAAGATCTAGGATATAAACATGTCCTTCTAATCAACTTTTGGAATAATAATAAATTATTATTCTAGTGGACTTAAGTCCCTAAGCTTAGACCCTCCTTCCAACCTCTCAGCCCGTCTACATGCAATTAATGATTTTAACAGTTACATGTACAAAACAGGCTCCTCGCCTTTAACACCTAGGCTCTTCAACCTAATAACACATAATCTTACCATCTTATAATTGCTCAACTCAGCAGTCTACAAAACATGTTTAGAATTCATAAATACAACTGGGGATCGTCCTTGGGGATATTACACAAGCGACCCATTTTTATTAAATAATTTCATACTAATAATCATATATTCTAATGGAAGTATATTCCATTATTATGGAACACAATCTAATATAGAAGCATGTATATATTCTTAATATTTCTTAAACAAATATTTAAAGCACATGCCAAAGACTTAGCCCCATCTTTTGATTTATGCCTTTATAGAATATAGAAATATGTTCATACTTGAAACATGTTTGTACTTAATGTTGAAAAAATATTTGTGATTAGATCGATCTAACTGTCTGAAGCTTCAGAATTAATTAGAAGACATTGACAAGTTCAATATGATGAAACCTACAGCCCGACCCATTCACGCCTCAATAAGATATTGTACTTAGTATATTATAGCATATTGAAAAATATTGAAAATTAGTGCTTACGTTGTTGATAGCCTGATTCCAGGACTTACCCACAGTTAGGAAACAAGTTCACTAGCAGTGTTTTCCGATAGCAGCAGGTACGAAATGGCTGGTGTGCGTCGCTTCCTGCCATTGACAGGACTTCATAGTCAATGAGAGAATATCCTCTTCCCAAGACCCGGTTGATTATCCCTGTCGATGGGTCTACAATCATCACTGGGTTTGCGAAGGTTGAATCTGCAAAATGATGAACGGAATCTATCCTCGGCTGTTTTAAATGGCGCTAAATTGAACCTTGGCAATTGTCTATTCAGTTTTTGGATATTCTGATGGCTCCATATTCCATGGATGGTTTACAGTTAATCGGTCTGTTATTTCTCTTCTCGGCAGTACTGACAGTCGCCGATCCAGAGGCTAAACTTCTCAATTCCGGATGTAGCACAGTCAAGAGTACCAACGTCACCCTTTTCAATGAGAATTTGAATTCGGTGATTGAAGCGGTGAGTTCCAAGATGGTTTCTTCTGGTTTTGCTACCGATGAGCAAGTAATAGGTACAGATCCAGTCTATGGCCTGGCGCAGTGCAGAAAGGATAAAACCCCCTCGGATTGCCTCAAATGTATAACCGTCGCAGAGAAGCAAATTCGCAACTGCTCCGCTGTATCTGGTGGCAGAGTTATTTATGATGGCTGTTTCTTGCGATACGAGAGCAACAATTTCTACGCCCAAGCCACGTTCCCTGGTAACACTCAGTACTGTGGTGCCACTAAGGCCAGCGGCAACAGTAATCAGTTTTCGGAAACGGCCCAAAATTTGATGGGCGATCTGATAACGGCAGCTCCGAAATCCGCTGGGCTTTTCGCTGCACAAACGAGTCAAGGGGCGTCAAATTGTACCATATATGCTCTTGCTTCGTGCCTGCGCTCCATTAACGAATCAGGCTGCAGTGAATGCCTTGGAACAGCAGAGGGCAATATCAAAAATTGTCTTCCCGAGACGGAGGGACGGGCTGTGTACGTTGGGTGCTATCTGCGATATGCTACGTATCCCTTTTTCCGGAGCAACGCCACGACGGATCTTGCTACCCTTTTATCTTCAGGTTCTGAAAAATTCCAATCCCTTTCTATTACCCTTCCTTCCAGTCTATATCCCACATGGTTATGGATGTGGCAGGTCTGGAAGCTATACGAAACGGATGAGGTTTTAGAAATGGTGGACAAAACCATGGGAGCGGAATACGATAAGGAGGAAGTGTTAAGAATGATACAGCTCGGTCTCCTCTGCACCCAAGCTTCTGTTACACAAAGGCCGTCGATGTCTGAGATAGTGGCGATGCTGGTAAGCAAGAGGGAGATTCATAATTTGCAGACGACACCCATGAAGCCTGCTTTAGGATATACAGTGCGGACTACGCATTCTGAATCCGGCACGTCTTCATCGGCTTCGAATGCAACGGTGTCAACATCCCTCAGTGCTCGTTAAAGAATTAGTTTTCTTCAAATACAAGGAAAGAAGTCAAATCAACCACCTACAACCCAAAAGCATTAGCATTTTAGCCGGTTAAAGTTTGCCCTCTTATAATTTTTGTTCGCATTAATTTGCCCAATAATCTTTGTTGTTATTACCTAGCATGACGATGAAATCAATAGTAGATAGTATCCAATAGTTTTTGTTCTCATTTGTTGACCTCACTTGTTGACCATTGAATAGCCAATAGTTTTTGTTTTCATTTGTTGACCTCACTTGTTGACAATTGAATTATGATACCTTAAAAAAATTCTTCTTGAAATAGGAAAAAAATATGATTTATTATTATATAATCAACAAATATGATTTATTATTATATAATCAACTACGATACTTATAAATAAACATTTTTTAATTTTTTAATATCAAATTTATAATCGATTATGTTTTTTAATTGTATGAATATCAATTTTATAATTGATTATGTATTTTAATTGTATGTTTTTATAGTTGAGTATGGTTATGTATAATTAATTATACATTTTAGTGGTATGTTTTTGTAATTCACTATGATTACTTATAACTAATCATGTTAATTTATGTACAAATTGAGTATTTTTTTATAACATTTTAATTGTTATAAAAAAAATTAAAATTTTGTGTAAAAAATCAAATAAATTTTTATAATATATAATTTATAAAAAAATTACAATTATTTAACAATAATATATATATATATATATATATATATATATATTCAAAAGTGGCTTTTCAAAATTTCATATTTGTAAGTACAACAACACATAATGTAATTATAAGTTGAGCATAATATAATAATATGTACTTGTAAGTATATATTTTTAACTAACTTTATAAAATAGTAAAGTTAGGAATTATGATTAAGTTGTGTACATATTAGCAATAAAAGTGGTTGAGTTTTGGAAAGGTGCAAAATGATATTGATTGGTGTATATTAATCATTTTGGTAAAGTGGTTGTTGTTAGTTGAGGACCACATGTATCATTTTTGTAAAGTGGTTGTTGTTAGTTGAGGACTACATGTATTAGAGGAATAATAAATCATTAAAAAATTAATATATAATTAAGGTATTAGTTTATTTGATGTATAAATTAAAGTAATAATGTATAAAAAATTTAATATATTAATTAATTGAAAGTTAATTAATGTATTAATTAATTAATACATTAATAAATGTCTAAATTAAAGTATTAATACATTAAAACATATTGTAATATATGTTGCATGAGTTTCGGAAATGTGGGAACGTGGATACGAGAGTCCGGAACGAGTAGAAGTTTCCCTCAAATTTACAGGAAATTTGAATTTGGATACGAGAGTCCGAAACTAGTAGAAGTTTCCCTCAAATTTACAGGAAACTTGAATTTGGGAGCGACAATAATATATATTAAAAAAATATAAAAAATATTTTAGATTACAATGATATTTTAGAGTACAATGTATAGAGATATTGATACATTTTAAATCTTATTTCAATAAAATTGAAGTTGAATGGATGACAATGTTTCTCCTATTAAAACAACTACAATATTAAAATTACTAATTTAATTCGTGCTAATAATTATATGAATATATTTAACACAATAATGAAACTTTAATATCCACAAATATTCCATTAGAAAATGAGAAACACAATTGAAAATACATATATACAATTTTAACATCTTTTTAAAATTAAATTTTACATATATAAACTTTAAACATCTTTGTAAAGTTGAAGCATTATTCCTTTTTTATTGAAAAGAACAAAATAGTACTACTCTTCTAATATGAAAATATAATAAAAGTCAATGATATGGTTGGTTGATATCAACTACAGAGTGGAGCAAATACTTGTTGTGGATAGGGTATTGATTTATTTGACTTTCATGTTTAGTTTCGGCTTGAAGGAAAACATAAATGCATTAAAAAAATTTCATATCCACAACTATAAAGTGAGTATTATTAAGTTTTTTTACTTTACTAATTTTTGAAATAATATTTATGTGTAATTTAGTCTTAGTTTTATAGTCATATTTCGATTAAATATAATGAAAATATTTGTAAGAAATTATGTATTTGTAATAAAGGAATAAATATATTTACATTTTAATTTAATATAATTCTAATTTAAAGCTCTTCTTTTAGGACATTGGTTCCCAAGCTCCCATTTCTTTGATGTTGAAGCTCTCAAAAAGCTCCCAAGTTCCCAAAGAGTTCTCAGTCAATTGGGGATGTTCCCAACTAGTTCCCAAGTTCCCAGAACGAGCTTGGAAACTAGATGTTGAAAATGTAGGGAGCGTTTTAAAGTAGCAATACCTTAATAATGTATTACAATAATACATTAATAGAATATTAATACATTTAAAAAGTATTAAAGTATTACATTATTAAGTTAAAGTATTAATATATTAATAAAGTATTTATACAATAATAAAGTAATACAATGGAGATCTGAAAGGGGAGACTAAAAGGGGAGACTAGTTCACTTAGGTTATTTTTAGGGTTTTTGATGGGGTAGGGTTGCTCGCCCCTATAATGTACCTCAAAAATCATCATAAAAAAATTTGTATTTGTACATTTATCCTTGAAAAGTTTCGAGATCTCAAGCAAGTAAGATTTCTGTTAGAACGCTTTGAGTCCGAAGGTTTGTTAGAGTCCTTACTGTCATCGACTGATTCTTACCATTCAACTTGAGTTTTCTAAATGACGATAAAATGAGTATTTACTCATCACTTCAATGTTTAATTGAGATCCTGAAATTTGTAATTATTCTTTTATCTGCTAGTACCTATAACACTACCACAGTCTTACCAATACAAGCAACCTTGGGGTTTTTATGACCAAAACCATACATAAAATATTATCGTATGTCTGCAATACAATTGACTTGTAATACGGTCTATTACTCCCATAACCCTATCCGGGATGAAGATTCTCCAACGTTCTTTTACGAGTCCATTCATTACATTATTAGAGTTGTTCCCATAATAATAAGTTTTCTTCTAAGTTCCTGCAGCTTTGTGAAGAAACAGAGGTCAATCGGGTTTCGGTGGTCACAAGTGCCGAACGGAACCAAGGACCCTGTTGTTTGTCGAAATCCTAAATACATAACGACTATGGGCCAGCATTTCAGGGTTTTCGGGATTTGGGGTTTCGCGAGTACAAGAGCCGGACATCAACACACAACATTTCCCGAAATTGCGAAAAGATGCCGAATACTTCGAGGTTTCAGGGTTCAGGATTTCATGAATATAAAAGTCAAACATCAATACACAACAACTCCCAAAAATGAGAAATGTGATCAGTACTTCGGAAATTCAAAGTTCGGGTTTTTGAGAGTGCAAGTGCCCCAACAATAACATATACAAATCTCCGAAATGCGAAAAAGGAAAGGTGGGTCCCGCACTTCAGGATTTCGGGGTTCGGAACTTCACGAGTTCCAATGTCCAAATATCGACATAAACAATTTTTCGAAATGCGAAAAAAATGAACGTGGAACTAATATTTCAGGATTTCAGGGTTCGGAATCCCACGACTTGAAAAGCCAAAACATCAACCACAAACAATTACCGAATTTGCGAGAAGAAAAGAACGTGGAACTAACATTTTGGGATTTCGGGGTTCGGAATCCCGCGATTTCAAAAGCCAAAACATCAACCACAAACAATTCCCGAAATTGCGAAAAGAAAAGAATGTTGAACTAACATTTCAGGATTTCGGGGTTTCAAATTTCAACCCACAACACACAACAATTTCCGAATTCCGAAAGGTGAAAGGGTGTGGAACCAACACTTCGGGATTTCGGGTTTCGGGGTTTCAAATGTCAAACCTCAGCATACAACAATTCCCGAATTCCGAAAGGTGAAAGGGCGTGGAACCAACACTTTGGGATTTCGGGTTTCGCAGTTTCGGGGTTTCAAATGTCAAACCACAGCACACAAATTTCCGCAAATTTCGAAAGCATAAAGACTTAAGAATTTTACACGCACAGAAGGTACAAAAGGATAAAAGTTTTCTGTAAGGTAAAACTCTAAATACGTCATAGACCTCGACTAAGGAAAAGGGATAGCCCATTCTCAAACGAAAGGAAAAAAGGAAAGAAAAAATCTCAGAAAAGCGTCGATTCTCAAGATTATTTTAGCATCCGAAAGAAAAACAAAAAAGGGGTTTTCCAAAATTCTTTAACTCCCGAATTTTGTCATTCTATACACATCTAGCATATGGTTGAATATTGTTATATACATAGCTTCGGATAAAACATTCGAACAGAAAGTGGGAAGAAATCATTACAGATCCGATTTAATGAGATAAGGTACACTAGATGCAAAAAAGGTCATACAGACAGAGAATGTAACTTATTCCAGTTCAGATTCAAAAGATACATAACATCAAAAGACATAGCCATTCATAATAGAGAGGGGGAAATTAACATATCTGAGTCCAATCCGCGGGAAAACAAAGGGAACAACCACGTTCCTCCCAACCGTAGAACAGGGCAGCCAAATCTACTTGCCCGATTCACCCCCTAGCTTGACCATGAATCCATGAGGGCGAACTTGGAAACTCCTCCTTAGCAATGTCCTTCATTTCCAACGGTTATCCTCTTACCTCATACTTACTCAACAGTGCTCATAACAGCAAGGCAATTTTGTTTCAGCAGGCTCCTCTTCCCTCACACTCAATCCGCAGTGTTCATAACAACAAGAGAGATAAAAAATATTTCCCAACATACTTGGCAACGTCCTGCCTCCTCGAATATGTTATTTATCAATTTTTTGCCTAGGTCTTTTCCCTCCTTTGGGGATTTTCGCAGCTTTCTTAATCCCTGATTTTTAGGGGCTGCTAGTGGTCAAATTTCTAATTTTCCACTTCTCATAATCATCCTAGAGGCAGTTCCAACATGTTCCCCCACTCATGGAGTCATGGTCAGCTGATTTTAACATGGCTATTCCATTTGTCCTCCTGCAATTATTATAAATATTTTGTTGTGATACAAGTGTCATAGTCAAATAGTTAGTTGAGTCCAAACAGATCTCTGCCCAACAGTCACAATAATTAAATACAATTATTAAATTCGAAATTCGAAATTGCCATAAATGGCAAAAATTTTCCAGATTCGAATTTGCCAAAAATGGAAATAAATTTCCAGCCTATTTCAAAAATAAAAACATTTTATTTTGGGGGATGTCATGTAATTTACCTCAAAAATCACCATATAAATTTTTTTTTGGACGTGAATCAATTTCGTTTAAGCTTAGATTGAAAAAAAACCAAGAATGATTCAATTCCGACCGTGAGGATATTATTATACCCACCTAATCTACTTCAGACAGAGGTCTTTTGTGGGTTAAAAAAAATCCCCTCCATGTTTTTGTCCCTTCCCTTATTCCCTGCACCCTTCCGGCATACTCAAAGTAAGAGAGCGAAACAAACTTAGCTCGAAGGAGCCTCCGTTGTTCAGAGAGAGGAAAGGATATCACCCTCAAGTGTTTAGAGCGAGGAAGAGAGTGGAATTGTCTTGCAGGGGTCGAGCTCCAGTGGAAAAACGCGAGATCCTCCTCTCCAGATATCTTTAGAAGAACGAACGGAGATAAAAAGTCGGGAAAAGGACCGAAATCCAGTGGATCATTAGATCCCATAGATTTGTGCAGAAGTTAAGGATGATCTAACAAAACTCAGGAGGGTAACGATCAGATGTCTTTAGAGGAACGGATGGTGGAAAATTCATCGGGAAAGTACCAAAATCCTGTGAACTGTCGGATCTTAAAGTTCTACGCGAATGTTAAGGCTGATCGTTCACAAGCTTAGGAGGGTAACAACCGTTGGATGAGAAACAGCAGGAGCAGTTGATCTCGTTCTTCGGATTTCCGCCATCTCGGAGTTGCCACGTTGGAGGAGGGGCCCGCCAGAGGACCATCCCATTCCAGACCCCACGTTTTTATTCAAAAGCCAAAAAAAAACAACAACACCCAATAACTCCCGAATCGCGAAAAGATAGCACGTTGGGGTTTCGAGGTTCGGGATTTCGTGTTTCGAAGTTCCCAACCACATCATATACAAACCTACGAAACGAGAAAAGGAACAAGTGGGACCCACATTTCGAGGTTTCGGACTTCGCGAGTTCAAATAATCGAACATCAACTCACAACAACTTGCGAAATGAGAAAAGGGACGAGTGGAACCCGCATTTCGGGGTTTCAGGGTTCGGAGTTTCGTGAATTCAAAAGCCTAACCTCTACACCCCAGAACTCCCGAATCACGAAAAGAAGAAAGGGGAAAGGTGGGACCTGCCCTTCGGGATTTTGGGGTTCGGAATCCCGCGACTTCAAACGCCAACATTTACACAACAGAACTTCCGAAATCGCGAAAAGATTTATTGATTGACTCATCTATCTTTTTTTTATAGGATCCCATACTTCCACCAATCTTCCTCTTTCAAATGATCGTGTATTTAAAACCAACCATAAGTAATAAATCCTCTATTGAGCGATTGAAATAGAATTTCTAATCAATAACCTTCATAGCTCTGAAAAAGAGGAAAGGTGGGACCCACACATCGGGGTTATGGGGTTCGGGACTTCGTGAGTTCAAGTGCCCAAACAACAACATACACAAACCTCCGAAACATGAAAAGGGAAGGTTGGACTGGCGCTTCGGGGTTTTGGGGTTCAGGACTTCGTGAGTTCCGATGCCCAAGCATCAACATGCCCCAACCTTCGAGACTCGAAAGAGAGAGAAGGTTGGACTGGAAGAGTTCAATATCTTTCTGGAAAAATTAAGGTAAACAAAACACAAGGAAAAGGAAAACTCTACTACCGTTGTGACTTTCACATTACTTTCATAACTGATGTTTTTACTTTCATTCCGTGAGACAGTAGGTGTAGCAGGATTCAATATCCGTTTACCTATCAGAATTCAGAAAGTCGAACTTCTGAGTTTTATACGCATATAATCTATAATAGGGTAATAGTTTCTATAAAAGGTAACTCCTATTATATTCACTTAGAGCCTCTTTTAATCAATGCATTAAACTTCAACATTGCTAGATCAGTGCAGCTATGTAAATATATGAATAAGAATATCATTCCATCAGAGTTTGGTAATTATAATTTGATGTTCCAAGGGACCTGAGTTTGGTTTCCTTGGGTTTAACTATCGAGATGACCTGCCCTATTGACGTTAAACTCCTCCTTTCCTTACTTACTTATAAGAATATAAATTACAGGTGTATCCATCTAGCATTTTACTCACAGGCGGAACAATTTTCTAGAGTTTGGATGTTTATTCCGAACTTCGCGACGACAGACAGATTAAAACTACAAAAGGACTTCATCTTCCACAACCAGTAACTATACTTCGGAAGATAGATGTGAACATTCCAACAGACGAATTACAACTATATATATACGGATTTCCTTCACATAAATTCCTTATAACGAACATAAGCAAAAAAAAGGAAATCGTTACAGTTCCGTTTTAATCAAATACAATGCATCAGATATCAAATCATTCAACAAAGAATGGAAACTATTCTAGTTCAGATTTACAGGATACATGACATCGGATAAAAATATAGCCATTCATAATAAAAAGGGATAGATCAACATATCTGAATCCAATCCGCGGGAAGACAAAGGGAACAACCACGTTCCTCCAAACCATAGAACATGGCAGCCAAATCTACTTTCCCGATTCACCCCCTAGCCTGACCATGAATCCATGAGGGTGAACTTGGAAACTCCTCTTCAACAATGTCCTTCAATTCCAACAGTTACCCTCTTGCCTCACACTTACTCAACAATGCTCATAGTAGCAAGACAATTATGTTTCAACAGGCTCCTCTTGCCTCACACTTAATCCGCAGTGTTCATAACAGCAAGAGAGCTCGAGAATCCTTTCCCAGCATACTTGTCAGCATCCTGCCTCCTCGCATATGCTATTTATCCATTTTTGCCTAGGTCTTTTTCCTCCTTTGGGGATTTTCACAACTTTTCTTAATCCCTAATTTTCAAGGGCTGCCAGTGGCCAAATCTCTAATTTTCCACTTGTAATCATCCGCCCAGAGGCAGTTCCGACTTGTTCCCCACTCATGGAGTCATGGTTAGCTGATTTTAACATGGATGTTCCATTTGTCCTCCTGCAGTTAATATAATTATTCTGTTGTGATATAAGTGTCATAGTCAAATAGTTAGTTGGGTCCAAACATATCTCTTCCCAACAGTCACAATAATTAAATACAATTATTAAATTCGAAATTCAAAATTGCCATAAATGGCAAAAATTTTCGAGATTCGAATTTGCCAAAAATGGAAATAAATTTACAGCACATAAAAATAAAAATATTTATTTTTGAGGGATGTCACATGTCACAACCCCCCCACAAGGGTTGGCAGTTGGAGACCTGGATCAGGATCCTGGGGATGTGATTCCACGAGAGTAAAGGATCTTCGGGGAGGTGGAGAGTGGAGAATAGGGGTTAGGGTAGGTATAGGCTTGTGTTGTTAAATACTGGATGAGATGGTGACCGACGTAGGTGTCTAGTTGTTGGACTCTTAAGAGGAGCATTGGTGGAGTCATAAAGGATTGTACAAATCTGAAGCAGAGTAGAAATCCATGGGAGAAATGAAGATGGAGTAAATTTCAAAGGAATCGCCATCTTTGAGAGAGGGAAGAAAAATGTATTATGTCTCTTAAAGGAAGCTTTGATAGGATGTGAAAGTGTAATTCCTATGAAAGATCACTCAATTGATCCCTTCCGTTTCTCATGGTTTCATATAAACAAAGGCTAAATATAGTTGGCAAGGAAGTAGAAGATTACAATACTAATCGATTAAGTTAGTTAGGAAGTGGAAAAGTACAGATATTGATGGATGAAAATTGTGTTATCGACAAGCCTAAATCCTTAGCGAATTGAAATATTGTGATTTGAGGATATGAAGGTCTTATCAATCCCACAAAAATCAAATAAGTTGATAGGGAAGAGTTCTTTAGCGTGAATTTAGGCTAGGTGGTATATCACAACACCAAGTATTTAGCAACAACATGAGTGGTGGTTGTTTTCTTCTTTGGAGACCAAACACAAGTAAAGGCTACTAAATCCGTCTAATAAGGAAGTGAAAGATTGCAATACTAATGGATTAAGCTATCTAGGAAGTGGAAGAGTAAAGATACAAATAGATCAAAATTGTGTTCTGGGCAAGTATGAATCCTTGGGGAACTAAAAGATTGTGATTTGAGGATATGAAGGTCTTATCAATTCCACCAAAATTAAGTAAGCTTATAGAGAAGAATTATTTAGCATGGATATAGGCTAGGTGATATATAATACATGTGACCCATCTCTTATCTTTAAATATAATCCATGTGACCCATCTCTTATATTTAAAGATCATGGGTCACATAGATCATTTGGGTCATTTGGAAGAAAGCAAGAAGGAAAGAAGTAAGAGATCATTTGGTCAGGGCGTGTTTGCTAAATCAAAGGATTTTGGTTACAAGGAGGCAATATGAGATTTAGTCAAGTATGGGAATCGCATGTTGGTTGGTCTGAGGCAAGACAGTGAGATCGGAAGAGCGGTTCAGCAGGAAT
>CBVK0100020249.1:0-40580 GCA_900067695.1 Picea abies
CATGGGTAAACCCATGGGCCGACATCCCATACTCATTACATAATCCCAAATCCCAAAAAGGACCCAAAAAGGGGTTGAGATCCTGCCATATCTTCTTTGTCTTACGCTCCTCCTTCGACAGGCTGTCGAAGTCCCAAAATAGGTCAAACTTGACCAAGGATCTCCCAAAACTTGGCCAAGGGCCAACATGCCCCCAACACTCACTTGTGACTCATCTCAAGTCACTTTGATCTGGGTAGTTCTGCTTTGAAATCCTAGAGCTTAGCTCAAGCTACTTCAACTTGTTTTTGTGCCACAACCTCTTATGCAACGAACTCTTGGATGACTACCTCGTTCACAGGTCCCTCCAGACGTTTTTCACAAGTCCCTCTAGGCATTTTTTTTCTCCTTGGCCTTCGACCTCTGTGAAAAATTGGTAAGCCTTATCTTGTACAGGTTGGAGCCTTTGAGTTACTTCCATAACTCTGCTCTGGATAGTGTAGATCTACTGCTAGGCAGTGCATTTCTCTTGGGATCGCTTCATTATTTCCACAACTGACAGGGTCTTCAACTGTGCCTGTATCGTTTCAGCTTGATACTTCACCTCTTGGAGTTGCAACTCTAGTGCCTTCAGTTCTGGATTCTCAGTGAGTTGCTTGTAGGTCTAGGCACTGCAATCAATAAATTTCTTACATTCCATAGCAAGGGATTTTATTCTCTCAACTGCGCTTCAAGCAGTTGCTTCTCCTTGATCCCTTACATCTTGTGGAGTCTCGAGCACTACACAGAGGTCTAATTCTTCTATGCATTATTGTAGATGTTGGATAACTTCTGTGATATTCCCTACTTGCTGTGTGACTCAATCCTCTGCCTTTGTTTCTAAGACTTTCACAGAGCAAAGTGCTCTGTTGACTGCTTCTTTCACTTCAAGTTGCTCCGCAAGCAACTATTATTTTCCTTGTTGTATCTGTGATTTTTCTTCATCAAAATTTGCTTGGAGAGAAATATTTTCCTGTTCTACTACTCGACGATGTTCTACAAGTACTCTTTGTACTTGTGCCAAAGCCTGGGTGGCTTGTTCTATTTCCTCTTATGCTTGTTGAAGGCGAGCTTCGACTGTGTCAGCTAGTCAGTGGAGTTGGGTCGGCTCATATCCCAACTCTGGTTCTCCCAATGGTAGAGGTGCAGAGGAGACTGTGCGGCTGGAATGAAGAGCCTGTTGTACCCCTCAAAGTTCGAATTCAATCCTATCATACATTTCTTCCTGCTTCTCTCCTTATTTCTCTGCTATCTCTAGCGAAGCATCGTTTAGGGATGCTATGATGAATTCAAAGTCATCGGAGGTGAGGATAGTTTACATCTTGGTCATGGTTTTGGGGGGGGAACCTTCCTCTTCTTCAAGGGGTCAACCTTGTCTCTGGGTGGTGTTACTTCCTCTTCCGATCTCACCTTGTGCCAAAGCCTGGGTGGCTTGTTCTATTTCCTCTTATGCTTGTTGAAGGCGAGCTTCGACTGTGTCAGCTAGTCAGTGGAGTTGGGTCGGCTCATATCCCAACTCTGGTTCTCCCAATGGTAGAGGTGCAGAGGAGACTGTGCGGCTGGAATGAAGAGCCTGTTGTACCCCTCAAAGTTCGAATTCAATCCTATCATACATTTCTTCCTGCTTCTCTCCTTATTTCTCTGCTATCTCTAGCGAAGCATCGTTTAGGGATGCTATGATGAATTCAAAGTCATCGGAGGTGAGGATAGTTTACATCTTGGTCATGGTTTTGGGGGGGGAACCTTCCTCTTCTTCAAGGGGTCAACCTTGTCTCTGGGTGGTGTTACTTCAATGGGCCTCTATTCAACTTCTACTTCATCATCACCCCCTCGATTAGGTGACACTGACAGAGTCTTTCGTAAGGTACTTCTTAAGTTTTGGACCTCCTCGGTCTTCTTCTATCTGCTAGTTCTGGGTGTATTATGTTATTTATGAGTGTCCTTTGGGCCGTCAAGATCAAATATCTCTGGAGGGTTGGAGGGGATAAAGAGGTCAGCGGACCATTCCTTGGTGATCTCCTCAAGGTCTTCTTCTGTGAGTTTATAATATGATTGGAGCTGCTTTTGATATTCATCTATGCGTGTTGTAATGTAGATGAAGTGTCAATCTGCATTGAACTTCATAAGGGGTCGGAACCTCTGTAAGGTGTTCGTGGTCATGCGAGGCTCACTTTAGCTAGAGGTAGTATGTATGAAACATACCATTCGACTGCCATTGTTTGTCCATATTAGTTGAATACCAAAGGGTAGTGAACTTCATGGCAAGTGGTTCAAACGACTCGATGTCTAGGAAGGTCTCTCCTTCCAGCATCTCCCAGGAAACAAATGCAATGAGGACTAGGAGCCAGCTGAAATGAAATTCATAACCCTAATCCTATGCTTCTCGACAATCTAGTTCCAACTGGTTAACTAGGTACTTCACCCAGTTGATATGTAGGCCTTCCGTGCACTTCCCTGCGAGGTCAATGAAAAAGTCGGTGACTTGCGTAGGTTGGTTCTTCCTTACTAATTTTTCATCTATCAATTGACATGCTAGGCACATCATGCCACTCTAGATGGAAGCTACCTTGTAGCCTCTTGTTTCCTTCTCAACGTCGCCATTTGTATCCTTGATATTCTGTGCGAGTGTGCGATCTACGACTTTTCATGGATAAAATTCATGCAGGTCGGGTCCTTGCATACTTAGTCCTATGATCCTGTGTATCAATGTTGGGTCAACTGTTATGCGTAAATCTAGCCATAAGTAGCCTCCATGGTAACACGACAGTAGTAACTTGACATAGGTGTTGACTTCCTGGTGTCTTCTGAAGTGTGGGATCTTCATGACAATCAACAGGGTGGACTGCACGAGGTTCATCGTCCACGACTGGGGGATTATCTTTGAATTATTCCCCTTAGTTCTGGTTAGGTACTTGTATGGGGCAAGCATACCGAAGATCTTGCGATCTCCGAGGTTGAATTCATTGAACTTCAATGCTGTGATCTTATCCTTCTCTATTCGAACTATGCATATCCCCTTTGGGAGGTACACAGTAACTATGGTGTATTCGAGTTCTCTTGTCACACTATCACGATTCACCATGCTAGCCAGAGGCGGGATGTAATCAGGCAATATGGTTGGAATCAGTTTTGCATTTGTGAGGTCGTCTTTATGCTTGGTTCTATTTTCTGTTGATGGCCTGGATGGTCCGACTCCGCGAGTAGTCTACAGAGAAGCTTGCATTTTTCTCGTCGATGAAGCTTGTATACCTGCAAAGATCGACATGACTCTTTCAGTCATGAGGTTGATCAGAACTTCTTCGAAAATTTTCTCTACAGCACTAAACTCGTCTGACATACACGCTCGGGGTTGGAAATCTTCGGGTTCGAGGAGTAACTTAGACACTACAATGGGATAGAGGGAAATAATGCTATGATCACTGTGTAAAATCAACAAGTCTGTAGGCTCAGATTCATGATTAGAAAAATTGTTCTCGGTGCATGGTACAACGGGATAAATAGATAACTTGGCAACGAATTGCTTGCAATGGTCGAGAAGCCTTCACTAACTTTGTTATTTCCACTACGACACAGTCCAATGGTTTGGTGGAAAACCATAAATGCATTTCTACCCATTCGGGGGGGGGGTCGACCGAATAGTTATATTGGTCCCAATGGCTATATTTCTTCGCCATGGCGAAGTGTCATATGATGTTGTTCTATTATCTCGGCAAAGCTCAAGTTTTGCAAATTTTCCTTCTGCAAATTTCCCTCTTGAACCTTTTGTAACTTCTTGATCTTAGCTCTCTTCTTACTTAGCTTTCTTTCCAGTAAGCTTCGTCTCGGTATGCCTTTTTCCATTTTGATTCTTATCTTCTTTTGGCATAGTTACTTCACATTGTTGATATTCTTTCCTAAGATTCGAGGGTGGTACTTCTTCTTTAGCTGGAACAAGTACTTCAATCTTCTGTGGGTCATCTAGCATTCTTGCAACTTCGACATCCAGGTCTCTGGTGTTAAATAGCTTCGATATGTTCTCTTGTTCTTAAATCAAGTGTGCGATCCTTCTAGTCATGAAATCTTTTAACTCTTGCTTCTTCTACTCTAAAAAATCTTTTTCTTCTTGCCTTTTGGCTTGATTTCTTTCAATCCAAGGTTTTCCTAGTAACATGGTAAATGGGGTGTTTTTCTCAATAAATTTAATAATCTCAAAATCTTCCTCTATTGAAGTTCCATTGGCATTCATAGATATCTGGGTGAGATTTCCACATAGGTTTATCATCTTTCCTCTAAATAGACCTATTCCTCCCAATGAAGGAGTCATATCAGGTTTGCCTAAAACTTCCCAAGTTCTTTCTGTCATGATATTCACCTGCGTTTCCTCATCTAGAACACAGTCAATGTCAAAGTCTCATATTCTTGCTTCAAGGCATTCTTTTCCTTTGAATATATCTAATAAGATCACATGTCGGTGGTCATTCGGGGTTTATTTTATCTGTAGCAATACGTTATCAGATTCTTTCTGGGGTTCTATCATTTCAGGATCTGCCTTAGGCTTTTCTTGTTTCATGTTCATTCCTTCAAGCTTATAAATCATTCTAGGGAAATCCAATACTTCATGGTCCATCGCTTTGCAACAAAGACAACTATGTCTTCTCCCACGACATTCCTTATCAAGATTTCCTGGTTTTTTGCAACTGTAACAGAGAGTTAATCCTTTCTTTGTTTTAAATGATCCCCAATATTTCCTGTATTGTGCTCTAGAATCATGGTAGCTAACCTGCAAACATTTCTTTCTAGGATCCTGCATCCACTTGTTAGTCCAAACATTCTTTCTATGGATAGGTATAACATATCTTTCACTATTCTTATCATATATACTCATATCAAACCTTCTTTCATCTATTAGTGCCCTAGTTTTCAAGCTAGGACAGAATCTATCAAACATACCTAGATCCATACTCTTGAAACACAAATTTCCACTTATCTTACTTCTACATAGCCAAAGATTTCAGATCTAGAAATTTTCACTATTCTTACCTTTATGAGAGTACAAAGCATTCAGATCTTACCTCTTTTCTTTAGATCTGACCTCTTTTCTTGGCACAAAGCTTCACAAACTAAGAAGAGTACTGTGTACTAGGGTGACAGATCTATGCACAGAGATTTCACAGTTGCAGGTTGGATATTTGCACAAAGCGTCTTCTTCCTTAGTTCCCAGCAATCACAGTTTTAGGTCCCCATAATGGAACCATTTGTTGGCACAGGGGCAGACCCAGGGTTCAATGTTACAACAACACACCAACAAAACCCTAACTACCGACCCTTTCGACAACACTTGCAAAATAGATCAAGTCTCACCCGAGGTAGAGGTAGGGGCGGTTGCAGGACTAAGGTGTCTGCAACCTTAGCTGGGACACAGATATGTGATTGTAATACTTAACAGAGCACTTAGCACTAACAATTCATCAATATTTAATGACTATCTACTCTGCAGATAACACAGAGCATCACATCATTCATTCATTCAGATATGATGTATCTAAGAAATTATCATACATAAGTAGGTTAGATTGAATAGATTCAGGCACTGGCATATTCATATAAGTCATATCTAACATCTATATACATCATTAGCACAAAGCATAAACATATCTATCTATTTATATCAAAGAACTTAGAAAGTAAAGACATAAACACATCAACACATTGCACAAAGAAGAGAAACACAACATATACATGGTTCACCCCCACCCTGGGGCTACGTCCACAAACTCTTCTTCTTTATTATCTTCTTCAATAGGTTACATGCACAGAGCCTCAAAACCCTACTCTGCATAGGAAAGGAGATCTGCACAGCTTGCTAGATCCTCCTTCCCTGAGTAGATATAAGCATGCAGCCTTCCACAATGTCTTATAATGACTTGCACTTAGCTCTGCAAGTCTCACACAGTATGCACAGAGCACTTACAATCCTTCAATCACATAGATCTAGCACTTAGCCATTCATAATTGCCCTTTTCTTACATTTCCTAGACATCTATTTATACTTTACAAAATAGGCCTAAACATGGGTAAACCCATGGGTCGACATCCCATACTCGTTACATAATTCCAAATCCCAAAAAAGACCAAAAAAGGGGCCAAGATCCCATGATCTCTGCTTCATCTTGTGCTTCTCCTTCAACAGGCTGTCGAAGTTCCAAAATAGGTCAAAATTGACCAAGGATCTCCCAAAACTTGGTCAAGGGCCAAAAATGTGGCATTGACTGAGTGGTTGCCACATGTCACTTAGATTCATGGCTTACATATGCGTAAAGTACCTATGAGACCTTAACACTTGTCATCATCTGATTACGCCACGTTTCCTTGTTGACGTAGATCTCTTCATTTGGCACATGTTCTTCTCCTTGATCTAATGGTCAGGATACTTCCCAAAGTGTTCATCTGATCAAACAACTCATGTCTACTTTGGGAGTTCAGCCTTCAGTACTTCAGGTAATTTGATTTCTCCACTTCCCAATTCTCCCAAAGTGATATTCCCCGAAGTGTAAACCTCAAGTAAATTGACTCAATCCAATGGTCATTCTTTAATGTGAAAAGGCTTAACACGATCCAATGGTTGTCAGGAATTCGATTATTTGGGATCTTGGCCCTTTGGCATTTCTTATCCTATCCTTATACTTTCCTTGATCCGACGGTTAGGATATCTCCCAAAGTGTTTCCTCATATCAGATAGCTTCTATCTATTTCGGGAAATTTGTGGCTTACTCAGTCCTTCCAATAAACATGATATGACGGTCCTGTTGACGGGCGAAACAGTCCATCCGCCAACTGGAAGAGTGGAACCGGTCCGGGGTTGTCTAAATAACCCAAGCCGTTTGGAATGGACCACCCTGACGAGTTTAACGGCTCTGTTGGCCGCTCTAAGGTCTCATAAGAAAACCAAAGAGAGAAAATTGATCTGAGTTAAGTGATCTAAACTAAGGAAACTAGAGACTAATAAAACAAACTAAAACAAACTAACTAACTAACAAAAGAAATTAAACTAAAATAAAGGAAACTAGAAACTAATAAAACAAAGACTATGAATTAATATACTAAATGCTAATTATTCTAACAATACTACCTACAAACTACTAATAACTCAAATCAATTACCTAATTATCAATTTAATTACAGTTTATTCACAAATATACATTGCATACAATCTATAGATTTGAATAAAACCTGTGAAACTAATTTGCTTGCTGTCCCACGACAGCAAAGATAACTCTTTTTTTTTTGCTTTTATGATTTATGAATAAGAAAGTAAACTAATTGAAGTTAAACATATCAAAATTATAACTATATTAAAATACTTAATAAAAAGTAGTAAACTAAATGCTAATTGACCTGGAAACGCTCCAAGTATGCCCTGCGTATGATGACTTCTAAGTTGATTGGAGGAGGGAAACTCACACCAGTTAATCCGTATGCTTCTCGTAAACGATCAACTATGCTGCTTCTTGAAGTATGTTACAGGACAAATAAGACATAAAAGAAATCATAACAATTTTCTGATTATAAATTCCTGCAAAAGGGGAAACCTATTATGCAACAAACTTACATATTACAATTCAAATTATGAAGAAGACAAAGCTATCATTCAATAAAAGAATTGATAATTGTTATATCTTTTATCGATTTGGAAGAAACAATATATAGATAAAAATAATAAGATTATATCATTTGCATTTTATTTAGGTAGCTAAAGCAATACTAAACCATAAACAAGCTGATATACAAAACATGGAACAAAGTGTTGATATATTGAAAAGCGAAAGCTATGACAAGACACCAGTTTTGCTCCAGTTTGAATCAGAATTCTATATCCTTGTTTTCCCCAACTGAGGATGATCGATTATTACAAAATCATAAGTTTAAATAGGTTTCTCACAAGGTAAAACATCCTTGTGAATAATAGTAAATAGTTTGCATAATCTGGGGAATAACCCCTAAAATCCCTTAAACTAAGAAACTAAAAATGAAGATGAAATATTTAAGATATCCTCCAACTGCTCCTCATATCTATTACCAATTCGAATTAACCTGAGATAGACACAAAAAATCAAGTTAGAAGAATATTTCATAAAGAAAACAACAAAATTTTGACTCCACAGACTCAGCTACAGAATCATCTGATTCTGTAGCTAGTCAAAAATAGCTAACAGGACCAGATCTCAATTAGATAAAATCAAATCGAATTATCTTTTTTTATCTTCAAAACAGATCACTAATAATCCAACTCAAAATTATCACACAAATCAAATCGTATCAAAGAAATTCAATTGAAACAGAGTACCCAAAATATCTCTATTTTGAGTCACCATAGGGTATAGTCAAACTTTGACAGGTCGATATTGGATATGGAACCCAATTCGAATGAGATATGATACAATCACAATCAATAATCATGATCAAACAGGATAACAACTATATCAAAATAAGATTTTCCACAAACTACCATTTCTATGATCAAACATACGTTACAGCTGTAGCAATGATATTTCAATCAATCATAACGATATAAAGCCTGTAAGATTCAATACGATATTCATTCTATTTTGATCAAATAAGCGAGAACTGTTTTGATTCATATTCAAACCAACATGTGTAATAGTTTTGACCAAAATCATCATGTATTTTGATTGATGTGTATGACACAATCAAAATCAAACAGAATTGTTAATCATAACCCGAATCGTAATCAAACAAAATATAATTATTGACGAATTCGTTGTTCTGGGTATGTCGTTTTGTTTTACAACTTCGTTTGTAAAAATACAGTGTTTGTTTAATTCTTCAACAGAATAGGTCAGACTTGCCTTACAAAACGACTAACAAGAAGTTGGTTATGATTTACATCAATTCTAAATATAGAACAAAACCCTGTTTTGCAACGAAATCAAAATCGTATCCAGACTGGTCAAAAGCAGCAGATAATCATGGTATATGAATCGTAACCAATTCGTATACCGATTGTATTTCAATCGTGTTTGAAAAATAATTTGCTTATAATAGATATAACAGAACCTTTCATCGTAACCAATTTAAATCAAACAAATCCAATCATCGATTACCGAAATCAAAACTAAATCCAACTCATGCCATAAACAAAATTTGATTTACAAATCCAATCATATACAACAATATACAACAGTGCATGTTTATATACAAAGTTCACGAATATACCATATAAATGAGCAAGGGTTATACCAGCTTGACTGTTGAGACTATGTCAATTTTGAATTGACAATAGCTGTAGCAGACTCGACATTTTTGAACAAGATTGAACCCATAGTTCTTTGTTTCTTATCACTGGGTTGTCCTCTTGCAATTTGACCAGTGAGCTTTGCCACTTGGTTTTCCAAATCGTGGATTTTGGATTGCAATTTTGGGACATCCAAGTAGTATCTCTCCAACCACAATTCACATTGACTGCAAGGTGGTGCAACAGCTTGAACAACAGGGGTTTTGATGATTCCCTAAGGGTTTCATGAAGTGGTTCTATACCAGGAAAATCAGGGTTATTCCACAGGAAATGAGGTAAGTTCTTGATGAAATCGTGAGGAGGTTTACCACACAATCCTTCGGAATAAGGATACTCTTCAGCAAGAAAGCGTTCAATGTCAGAATTAGAGTCCTCGCTGACAACGATGGGCTCTGTTTTAGCAGGGGGCTTAGATTTATTCCTCTCCATACGAGAGATCAACCTTGCATTTTTCTTGCTTCTAATATTAGCACCAGCCTTTGCTCTAGTCTTTCTGGTTGTAGGCTTAGTGACTTCGGTCTGTTTAGTCACAACCATAGATGAATTTGTAGGTGACTCGGGCTTAGGCTTAAGTAACAGAACATCAAAAGGAATAGGGGTAGGTTTGCTCTCGGTAACCATGACCTTATCCACCTGTGGAGGGTTGGAATCTTCAAAACCATTACGGCTGAGAAACTCATGCCAAGAATCACCACGCAATCCCAATTCATGAACCAAAATTATTTTAATCAAACCCACATGGAAGAGGCTAGTGTCAGCCTGACTTCGCTTGTATCGTTTAGCCATTTTGAACAAACTTCGGTGCAGAAAGTGAGGCAAACTTAGTTTGAATCCCATAAACACCATCAATAAACGTAAGTGAAACAGATAGACAAACCCATACCTGCCTTCACAAGTAACGAACTGTTTGATAATCATTAAGAGATCGTACCAGCGGGGTTTCAACATCCTTGAAGGCAAACCTCGGTCGCATGAGCTCATTGTCCGAGACTGAAAAAGTAATGTCCACGGGACATTATCAACCTTGTAGCTCTTCGACCACTTTTGTCCCTTGGTAGGCAGGCTAGTTGTTGTGCTGAGAAACTGTTCAGTGATTCCAAGCTGGACATCTCCAACTTTAGTTCGGCATCCGTCAAATGACAAAGCAAACTGCCGAGCCACAATGAAGCTATAGCCATCGAACTTCTTAATGAAGTCAAGCCATCCATATTCTTCTAGGTCTCGATATGCACTATCAAAGGTTAACAACGCTTGGCACCCGTTGGGCTCGGCCCTTACAACAGGAGCCATGGCTTCTGCACATGGTAGGGTTCGAACTGAATGAATCAATACACAGAGTGAAAACAAGAGGGTTTGACAGCTTGAATGCTCGACGAGACCGGAAATAAGTGCATGCGTGCGAAGGTGGTGGGATTACCACTGCCATGCATTGCATTAATTTCTGAGTACAATGTTATCATAACCATAAATGTTTATACCATGTGTATCGGCCAACAAATAGATATGTCATCACATTAACGTGCCACTTACCTGAAACAGAACCAATACCATATGCTCCATTCATTTCCAAGTGTACAGTTCCATCATATATCATATCCAACGATACATCGTGTCAATCAGTCATTTTACACCAAGGTTAAGTTTAATCAATGCCAAAACATGGTTTAAAACTATTGATCGCTTCATGAAATATCAACTCATAAAATAATATGTCCAAGCATCGTTTCAAAAGATTTAATCAACGTGCCCTCAAACCATTATTATTCTTCAAACTGACCTTATAATCTCACCAATGCATTTGTTTGCGCAATGAAATGTTTGCATTCCAAAGTTCCTAAAACATTGCAATCTAGAATCTCCCATGATATCAATGAGCCAAGAAACTATAACAATAAGAATAAAAGCATATGAGATCAAAGCTTTGATAAGATTAAAACCAATAAATCTTGATGCTCTCAAGCTTAGTAATCAAAAGGATTCAAATATGTGCAATGAAGGTAAGAACGGGATTAAAAGACATAAGTTTGAAAAACCTTTTGCAGTCATGCGATAAACCAATGGTCGAATGTCTTTAGGAGAAATCACTAAAAGACGACTACAGTCCAAATGATGAAAAGGTATTTTCACACTTTTAGTTGTGAAAATCGAATCAAAATCAAATTGCAATTGTTGCAAAAATGAAACAAATGTCTAGAAGCACAATGCAACGATGATTTGTCATTAACGAGACAAGAGGTGCAGCGTTTTTTAAGAAAAATAAAAAAATGAGTTGGCTGCCAACAGGTCCTGATATCTCCCAAAGTGTTATTTAGATCGGACTGTACGCATTTAATTCAAGACTTCAGCCTTTGGGTGATCTTACTTTTTCTCAATCCTTTTTCTCACGAGGCAGTCAACATCGAAGTTGACCACTGCTACCTTGGCACGCTCTGAATAGATCAACGATCGAGGGGTTTTCCAGATCTGACAGTGGACGGGAGTTCATGACTCTGGGCCTTCAGTGTTGGTATTAAATTTGATGCTAACCGTATATCTATTGGTGGATGACCATCGACAGTTAGTGTGGATTGAGGAACCGTAACTTGCACGTGGTTTTAGCCTATCGCCTAATCTCCACAATTGAAATTGTGCAATTGTTGGTGGATCAACCACAGTCATTGATCTTTGAATCGATGAGATTTGATGGTCTAGACTAATTGCGAGATTGGAAATAACACATTGTTTAATTCTCCCTTTGTTCTCCGCAATCAATCCCCTCCCTTGATCTGGCACTTGTGTATCCAATGATTCTGGTTTTTCCTGTGGGGATTTCGATCTCGATCACGTTTTTGCACTGCATTTTCCTTTATGATATTCATGTGCATCATCAACTATTGACATCAATGACAATACATTAATGATAGTATTTCCAACAGTCTCTCCCTTTGTCATTGAGTTTAACACTCTAACTTCATACAAAATGCCCCTGTGATGATGCTTTTCTTTATGAAGTTACTCTTCCCCTTTGACATCAATGGCAAAGGGTTGCTCCCCCTATGGTAATTATTTTTTTGTCTATATGCTGCTGACTAGAATATAAACTTGGGTAACTCCTCCTACAATCATACTTCCCCTATCATAATTGAATGACTCCTCTTGGCTTTTATCGTTGACTCCCCCTGAATTGATGCCAATTGATTCATTATTTTCTTGAGAGATTAGATTGGAAGAGAGACTACTCCCAATATTTTCTTGAGATATTCAAATACATATCTTCTTAAGGATTTAGTGAAAATGTCTACAACATGTTCTTGTGTTGGGACATATTTCAATTTAATGTTCTTATTTTCATCTCGATCTCTTAGATAGTAGTGTTTTGATTTTGAGTGCTGGACAGGGTTCTTGGAGAGACTTATAGCACTTGCATTATCACATTAGATAGTAGTAGGTTCTTCAAACACTATTTTGATGTCTTGTAAGGTTTTTTTAATCCATTTCACTTGTGTGAAACATTCTAATGCTGCAATATACTCAGCTTCAATGGTAATAGAGAAATTGAGGACCGTCTCTTTCTTATCCAAGCTACCAGTGATTCTCCCAAGAAGAATTCTCCTCCACTTGTAATTTTTTTTTCATCTATACAACCTGCACAATCTACATTTGAATAGGCCTTTAAAGTGAATGAATCCTTGCTAGGGTACCACAAACCAAGATCTATGGTTCCTTTCAAATACCTAAATATTCTTTTCACAGCTTGAACATGACGCTCTTTTGGTGCTGCTTGGAATCTAGCCACCATCCCAACATCTTGCTTGACATCAGGTCTGGAAGCTGTTACATAGAGTAAACTCCCAATCATTTATTTGTAGTTTTTTAGATCTACAACTTTGGACTCATCTTCCTTGCTTAGTTTGCATCCAACTGTCATAGTTGTACTAACAGGTTTGCAATCCTCTAACTAGAATTTCTTAATCATATCTTTAACATACTTGGACTGATGGATAAAGAATCCTCTTTTGGACTATACTATTTGTAAACCTAGAAATAAATCCAGTTCACCAAGCAAGGACATTTCAAATTCTTGTTGCATTCTCCTAGGAAATTCCTTACTCATTTTTTCATCATAACTCTATGTTAACACACAATATTGTATTATAATTTGAGATAATTTCCCAAAATACAATTGCTATAGGAGGGTTCCTGTACATTTGGAAAACTTGACTTCAAGTCAATTTTTCAGGGGTTTTGAGAAGGAATTTGCAGTACTTGATGATTCCATTGTGTATCAGACATCATAATATTTCCAACCATATATCTTTCATCCCAAAAATCTTCTAAGATGGCCTCCAAACACCCTCTCAAATACCACACTGTGTTTCTGCTGAGAGCACGCTGTGTTTCTGCAATTTTTGAGTGACTAACTTAAAACTTGGATTATGAGCAAATGAGAAGGCATTTTTGAAAAATGGAGGAGGTTTTTGTTCATCACATACAAAACAACAAAAACCTCTCTCAATTTTGAAAAAAGTGTTATGTTTAGAGAGATATTAGATACAAAAAATGCACTATAGAATCACCTATCTAGGCACACAAAGGGTGATTGTTGGAACAGGGGCAAACCCAGGGTTCACTCCAAAACCACACCAACAAGCCTTAGCTACTGGCCCTTTTGGAAACACCTGTGAAGTAGGTGCAGTCTCACCCAAAGAATTTGTGAGGGGGTTGCAGGATAGAGATGTCTACAACCAGGGGAATATCAAGTGGATCAAATCACAGGAACAACACAAAATTCATTCATCACTTATCATCTTGATCTAATCCATGCATCTATCAGATCTACCTTAGCAATGCAATAACAATATATGAAGACAAATACAAATTACCAATCAAACACGACACAAAATATACGTGGTTCACCCTCTCTCTAGGGCTATGTCCACAGAACTGTGCTATATTATATTGATGTAAAGAATGTAGTTCTTGTCTGTGCACTTAGCTAGAAGATATTCTCTCTTCTCCTCTCTTTCTCTCACCTCCTTGCCCACCCAGCCACGGGACTTGACCTTCATACACAGCTGAAGATCTTACAATACCAGAAGCCTCTCTCTCTCAACAGATCCCTCTCTCAATAAAATAATATCTCACCACAACAATAGAGCTAGATCGACAACAATATCATACCAACCCAAAGGACCACCCCAACCTAGGCCCTTTAGATCTCTATTTATACATTACAATCATTCACCGAAAGCCCTAGGTTGAAACCTAAGTGTCCAAAACCCTAGGTCAACTTGACCCATTTTTTATGAGCTTCGCCAGCCTGTCTTTCCTTTCCTCTTGCGCGATGCTCCAAAGCATCCAACGATGGATTTTTCCACTTGCCGAGTTTTCCTCGATCCCTCTTCCTTTCTTATTTTTCATCATTCATATCCTTGTCCAATGACCTACTTTTCCATACTTCGCTCCATATTTTCTACTCTTCTACTTACTTCGACCCAGTGACAATTACTGTGTCTTCCGCGGAGTTCTCTTTTCACCTTTTATTCCTTTTTCTTCACTTCCTTTCATAACCAAGGGCCAACAAGCCCCCAACACTCACCTGTGACTCATCCTGAGGAACTTCATATATGATCCTTCTATTTTACTTCAACTTTGGACTGTGCAGGGAAACCTTTTCTTTCTGCTCTATGCCTCCTTCTCATCCTTGTGCAGACTATCTTTTTTGTGTTTGGTACCCAGTTTCAACTGCACCTGGTACCTAGACCCTTTTCTTCTTACTCTTACTGAGGTGTATGAGGCAGCTGGTTGTCATAGTACAACTTCATTCGACTCCCATTTACTAATCCTTCCTTCCATTCTCCCTTAAATGTTTTCAGTTGCACAACTCCCCCTTCGGTAACATAAGCAATTTCATATAGTCTGAGCCAATGTTTTCTGAACTTCCTAGGATGTTTCAGAAACTTACTGTCATACACCAGTACTAAGTCACCTTGCTTGAATTCCTTCTTTTTGATGTGCCTATCATGATAAGCCTTCTCTCTTTCCTTTTGAACCTGCTGCTGGAATCCTGCAATAAATCTGTCTTCTTCCAGTTTGACCAACTGTGAAAACCTCTCTTGAACTGCTCTAGTATCATCCATGTGTGTAAAAGAAACAATTCTTGGGCTTGGTACTAAATACTCCATTGGAACAACAACTTCAAGACTGTAGGTACTCTTAAATCCCATAGTACTGTAGGTACTCTTAAATCCCAATCATCTTTGTTCACACTACATATCTTCGTCAATGATGTTTCCAAGATCTTGTTGAATGCTTCAACTATTCCATTTGCTTGTGGATGGTATGGTGTAATCTTCTGATGGTGGACTACAAATTCTTCAGTCAGGGCTTCGATTGTTTTATTGATGAAATGTGTGCCTTGATCACTCATAAGGGTTTTGGGGCATCCAAACCTAGTTATTATGTCATTCAAATATAAAATGCGCAGTTGTAGTTGCACTACAGTCCTTTACTACTCTTGCTTTAGCCCATCTAGTCAGGTATTATGTCGCAGTAATGATATACCTCGCTCCTGTGCACTTCCCTAGTGGGTTTATAGGTCCCACGAAGTCAATGGACCACTTTTCAAATGCTTGTAGGGTCATCTACGATGCTAATAGATTTTCATCTCTTCGGGATGGTTTTCCAACTCTCTGGCATACATCACAGGCTCTGGAAAAATATTTATCATCTCTGTGTAAGGTAGACCACCAAAGGCTAGCTCTTAGAACCTTCTGCATAGTTGATCTCCCTACATAATGTCCTCCTATGATGCCTTCATGAGCTTCTGCGAGGATCAGTGGTTGCTCTATCTCCACAACACACCTCCTTAATATCTCATTGGGTCCCATCTTGTATAGTTGACTGGCTATAATTGAAAAGTCTGTAGCATGCACCACTAATTGTTTCTTCTGAGGAATTGTGTACTCACTAGGTTCCATTCCTATTGACAGGAACTGGACTATGTCTGTGAAGTGGTTGTCAATCTTTCTAATGGTGAGCAGCTGTGCATCCAGTAGTGCATCCTCCAAACTAGTGGGTTCTTCGCCATATTCCAACCTCGACAAGTGGTTAGGGCCCTTGTTCATTCTTCCTGGCTTAACTATGATTACAAAATCATATTATTGAAACAACAGAAGCCATATGCATATTTTCCCCCCCAACACTGGCTTGTTGACTAGATACTTCAGCGTGGAGTGATCTGTGAACATTTTAAAGTGTCCTCCCAACAAGTAGTGGCAGAATTTTTGCAGCGCATACACCATGGCTAGTCCTTCTCTTTCGATGGTGGTGTAATTAATTTCAGCTGTAGATAGCTTCCTGCTAGAAAAATCCAATGGATGGTCAATATCCCCCTCTCCAGGTTGTGCCAGCACTACTCCCAATGCAATAGAAGACGCATCAATGTGCACATGAAATTCTTTTCTACAATCTTGAAAAACTAGAATGGGCGCAGTAACCATCTTATGCTTAAGTGTGTTGAAGCTCTTCTAGCATTCATCTGTCCAACTAAACTGACAATCTTTCTTCAACAGCTTCTCCATTGGTACTATAATTTGGGCATATCCTTTAATGAATTTTCTGTAATAGCTAGTATGTCCCAGCGCAGTGTGCAGTTGTTTGACTGAAGTAGGAGGCAACAAATCAACTATAATTGCAATTTTAGATGGGTCGACCATAAGTCCCTACTTGCATACAATATGACCTAATAGAACTCCAAAGGGTGAGAAGAAGATGCACTTATTCAAATTTAAAGCAATTTGACATTGCCTTCATTTATCCAACATTAGCCTTATACATTCAATATGGTTTTTCAACAAACTAAACATAGTCCAATCATCAAAATATGATTCTAAAAATTTATGAAAGAACTCTTTGAAGGCTTCTACCACCACCCTAGAAAAGATGGCTTGGGCATTCTTCAGTCCAAATGGCATCACTGTATATTGGTAGGATCTCCATTCTGTGGAAAAAGTGGTCTTGTGGCGGCCCTCCTTGGAAATATGGATTTGATGGTATCCTGAAAATCCATCTGTAAAAGAATATACCTCATGGCCTCCCACATTGTCTAACACTTTGTCAGTGAATAGTGTAGGGAAGGGGTCATGCAAACAAGAATCATTCAACTTCCTGAGATCCACAGATATCCTGATCTCACCTATCTTTTTTTCTTGTACCACCATAGGGCTAATCCACTCCGAATCTTCGACAGGTTCTATAATCCCTACTTCTAGCATTCTGTCAAGCTCAATCTTCACTTTTTCCTTATATTTCGAGTTCAATCTGTAGGGTATTTTCTTGACTGGCTTCACACTTGGTTTCAAAGGTATCCTCATCTCTCCCATAGGACCTTTGATACATTTCATATCAGTGAACTTGGTCAGAAACAAGTCCTGATATTCGTGCAACAACTCTGTAATCTTGTCAATTGTAGCAGCATCCCAATAATCTCTGACATTAGAAAGATTTGGCGTCTCCTCCATGCCAATATTGAATTTTTTAATCTTGATTGGTTGACCAATAAATGGTATCTCCACTCTTGGTCCTTCCACATCTCTTTGTCCTTCTATTTCAATGATGTTTACCTTCCTGGGATCATCATCATCAACATTGTTGTTGTAGCAATTCTGCAATTTTTAGAGAGGCGCAGTCCATTCGTCCTCTTCTTGTTCCATATAGAGGCTAGATTCCTCCTCGAATACCTTATTTCTCACAATTTGTAATGCTTGGTATACTGAAGGATATTCACTTTCAAATAAAAAGGTGGTTACAAAATTCTGAATCATACCTTCCCATTCTGCAGTGATGAGGCGTAGCTCTGCTTGAAGGTACCAGTTGATAGGGGTCGTATCCAGTGTGTTAATGAATCTGTGTACCCATTGTTATTGGGGAATTTCACTACAGGCCTCTTCACAGCTTCGCACATGGTCCTTTGGATAGCTTCGACTTGTGTATCTCACTTCACATCTTTCTACTTGGGCTGAGAACCGCGTTGTCATCAAGGTTCGACATTGTGCCTAGAGTGTAATATTACTTTTGTGTGTCCCCACCATCTTGCTGGTGTGGCTTTCAGGGCCTCATCCATTGCCAACAACCTCTATTGTGTTGGTACATTTTCTTCAAAATATGATAGGAAGTCTTCTAAAGGGTTCAGACCATCAAAGGTGGGTAAGTTACTTACTATTGTGACGATCCAGTGGACTTCTCTCGTCAATCTAGCACATCTTCTGGTGGATACTTCGTACATATTTTTTTGTCAGTTTTCTAGCACTTCTTATGAATCTGATGAACACACATTGTCACTTTGCCAGCTTAGATTCCCATCGACTGTAGGGTTGATGTAATCCTGTTTCTGGATGTCAATTTGTATATGTTTTCTAGTGCATATGTGTAGTCTTCTTCTGTGATGGGCTCTGTGTATCATTGACCTTCATATGGATCTAAAGGTGCAATGAACCTAAGGCCATCCTTTTCAAAATTCATGAATCTCTTCTTTAAGTCAACAACAATGGAGTTATCAAAGGCCCAATCAATTCCTAACAGTGCAAGGTAACAACAACTATTGTCAACAATTTCAATTACCTCAAAATCTGTGAACGTTGTCACTCCATTGATGTCCACAGGGACATGCTCCAATCATCCAAATGGGCTAACAACTTCTTGGTTAGCCATCCTAAGCCTAATAGGGGAATAGATCAACTTTGTTTTTCCCATCTGTACCCAAGTTTGCTTCGTCATGACATTGACCTCCGACCCTAAGTCGAGGATTACATAGTCTATCTCATACTCTCCTATTCGAGCATTCAAGTGTAATTCTTTATTTTTCCTTCTCGTTTTTCCGATTTGATGTACTTCCCTATTCAGTAAGGGGTCTATCTTTCCTAGTTCATATTGTTTGATTAAGTTTTGTAGCTCTTGCACAATGTTTTCGTCTTGAATTAACTTAATACAAGTGTATAAAAATTCCATGAGCTTGCTTACCTCTTTTCCCTCTTTTGGTGAAGTCGGATGATCAAATGCCTGAGGCATTCAATATTCTCTTATTTATGGTCGTGTCTTTGATGAGGAACCTTGTTCTACTTTGAATTATTGCATTGCTTCCTCAAATATTTTTCTTTCTTTCTTCACATCAAAATTTTGGGTCTTCTCTGCATCTTTCCTGATACTTGAGTCTTCTGCAATCTTTCCTTGCGTCATTCTATCCTTTCCTGTAGCAGTGTCTCCTCAAGTGATAACAATGAATTTAGGGTCTACTCCACGAGGTTCAACATATATCAGTTTCACTTGTGGATTCTTTTGAGGTCCTCGTCTTTCCTGCAGCTTAGCTAGCAGCACAGGACAATCTTCTATAACATGATCAAATGAGTTGCAGTAGCTGCAAGTAGTGCAAGGATTCTGAAAATCCCTTGCAAGGTGTCCAAGTTGTGTGCAGTTGTAACAGATGATCTATCGTTAGCCTTGAATCATTCCTCCTCCTCATCCTCTTCCTATGAATCCACTGCGAGGATTGAAGTTTCCTCTCCCAGGAGAGTTGTACTACATAGCATTTCCCTCTTGTTGTACTTCGCCTTGGATCTTATATATGTTTCTTGACCTTTCGTGCATGAGATCATAAGCCCTACAATATCTATCATCATTTCCTATAGACTTACATAATGTACAATATAAATTTGTAGGTGTTTGGACATACTTATGCATGTAATAGCACTCACCTATGTGGTGCCTATTTCTGCATACTTCGCACCAAGGAAGTTTGACCTGCTTCAAGGGGCTCGGTGCTCTTAAGGCCACATATTCATGGAATAAAGGATAGTGTTCCTTATCATGGCCTTATGATCTACATCTTACACACCAGATATCATCTCATTTTTCCTTCCCCTTGTCCTTCTTCATATCCTCGACCTGCAGAGACAAACTATTCAGCTGACTCAAGATTTGGCTCATACCTGAGCTGGATTCTCCCATAGGTGCTGACTCAAGCTTCATAGCGATCTCCAATGATTCTACCTGCGAAGAAATATTCTATTGCATCAGGGGAACTCTAATGTGTGGTAAAAGGGCAGCGATGAACCACTCTTTGTTTTGTTCATCTAGGATCTGAAAAGTTAATCAGCTTGTCAAGGTTTTGAATCTGTGATCGAATTCCCACATAGGTTCGACCACCTTCTGCTTGATATCCTTCAGCTCTGTGATACATTGTGACTCTGACTTGGGGTTTCTTAAACTCTATAATCAACACGTTCTTGATCTGATTCAATGACTTAGGATTTGAAATTCCTTGAATAAGTTTCATGTACCAGCTCAGTGTGTGATCCCTTAGGGTAGTGATGAACTGGGTCCTTTTAACAGCTTCGTCGATGAAATTTTTAATATTCCATATGGCTTCACACTGAAACCAATGTTGATCAAGATCTATAGATCCATCTCCCCTAAAGATAGGAAGCCTCATCTCATCTGCCATAGATCTTCCTAGAGTTCCTGACTGAATATGTGGTGGGCTAGTATTGACAGTGTTGTGGATGTTCTGGTGACTAGGATTACTTTGGTTGCTTACTATTGAATCAATAGGAAGGATAAAAGTACTTGATTAGATGGTCTTCATGATTTCTGAGGTTTCAGGTCTTCCTCGGCGAAGCTCTTCAGCTTGTCCTTCCTCTATCCCGGTGGGTTATGAATGTTCTTCGTCTGTCAGATATGATTCTTCTCCGTTGTAGAAACCCTCTTCCTCGTAGTTCTACTTAAACAAGTTTGCAATATGGACTTCTCTGAACACTTTCCCACTGTGCGTATGTCCAGCTTCTGTGTCGATGTTAATGTCTGAGTTATTGAACATTATCCTCTTTAGATCTAACCAATCTACTGTATCTTCAAGACATTCTTTTCATGCAACAATGTATTGATTCTCAACTTCAGAAAGTGAAAACATTTTCCTCTGGGTCCTTTGAAAAAGTATCTCTTGGCTTGGCTATATGATTCTATTCTATCAACAACAAACTATGTGGTGTACCCTCCAATGGTACTATCGAACCAGTGATCTACCACTCATGATACGGTGTTATCATCTTCCTTGACCTTCTTGATCAACTCCGACGTCCAAACCACAGGAAGTCTAGATCGGATCTCAAACTGGGTATTGACTAATCTAGCTAGCCATTCATACAACTCCTGATGGATTCCTCCAAAGAATATCTCATGTGTATTCGTAAAAATGTACTTCTCCAACCAGTCCTCTAAACTAAGATTAGGGTTCTTGTTCTGGGCTTCAGCGAAGTCCTTTTCTTGATCTTCTATCCACTTTTGAGTTTCTATCTTTGATGGAAACCACCTTGACATTCCCTCAAGAAGATTCTGGTCTTGGAAATGAAACCATTTGTTGGCATAGGGGCATACCCAGGGTTCACTCCAAAAGTGCACCAACAAGCCCTAGCTACTGGCCCTTTTGGCAACACTTGCGAAGCAAATGCAGTCTCATCTGAATCATCTATGAGGGGGTTGCAGGACAGATATGTCTACAACCAGGGGAATATCAAGTGGATCAAATCACAGGAACAACACATCATTCTTTCATCACTTATCAGCTTGATCTACTCCATGCATCTATCAGATCTACCTTAGCAATGAAATAACAATATATGAAGACAAATACAAATTACCAATCACACACGACACAAAATATACACGGTTCACCCTCTCTCTAGGGCTACGTTCACATAACTATGCTATATTAAATTGATGTAAAGCATACAGTTTGTGTCTACGCACTTAGCTAGAAGATATTCTCTCTTCTACTATATTTCTCTCACCTCCCTACGGATCCAGCTATAGGACTTGACCTTCGCAGATAGCTGAAGATCTTACAATAATAGAAGGCTCTCTCTCTCAACACTTCCCTCTCTCCATACAATAATATCTCACCACAACAATAGAGCTAGATCGACAACAATATCCTACCAATCCAAAGTACCACCCCAACCTAGGCCCCTTAGACCTCTATTTATACATTACAATCATTCACTGAGAGCCCTAGGCTGAAACCTAAGTGTCCAAAACCCTAGATACCAAAATCCTAGGCGTCTAAACCCTAGGTCAACTTGACCCGCATTTTTCGGGCTTCGCTAGCCTGTCTTTCTTTTCCTCTCGTGCAGTGCTCCAAAGAATCCAACGATGGATTTTTCCACTTGCTGAGTTGTCATCGATCCCTCTTCCTTGCTTATTTTTCATCCTTGATATCCTTGTCCAACGGCTTGATTTTTTATACTTCACTCCATATTTTCTTCTCGTCTACTTACTTCGACCCAATGACAGTTACTGTGTCTTCCGCAAAGTTCACTTTTTACCTTTAATTCCTTTTTCTTTGCTTCCTTCCATAACCAAGGGCCAACAGTGCTACATAATCACCTAGCCAGACACACAAAGGGCGCTATAGAATGTGTAGAACTATTTTACAGTGGTGCTACAAAATTTCCTATAGCGGTTACTCTTTGGATATTTGCCTTGTTGGGAGGTTGCCACCTGTCAAGGAAGGTTCGAATGGTCTCCTAGGAGTTTTTTGGACATGAGAGACATGTTTTCCATCTCCATATCAATCAGGATGACCTGTTTCAAAAATAATTTATCACCATAGACAAAATCCCCATAATAGGAATTTGTTAGGGTTTTGTTGGAATCTTTTGTAACAAGACTTCTAAATGGAGGAGGATCCTATGCAACTCCTTGGTTTAGACCTCCTTAGGGTAGATAAAGATTATTCACTATAAATAAAAGGGTCTTTGATGAGAAAATGGTTGGATTCATGAGCCAAGAGAGGAGAGAGTTGGAGGAGCAGTTTTAGTTGCTCATTTGTAAGCCTAAGGGCCTGTTTGCAATGGAATTTTCTGCCATTAAAGATTCAGGAGAGTTGTTATTAGATTGTCTTCTTTGTTTTCCCACTTATTTTTTATCTTCTTGCTTGAACATATTGTAGTTTTTGAGGATCATGGTTGCCATTTCTTGATGGATTCATGAACAACAGAGGATCGGTTGTAGCTTTCCCATTAAATCATTGTTTATTGTTTAAGGAAATATTTATCTATTGCAAAAAGGATCTCTGTATAATGGATGTTCTTCCTTTTTTCATATTCACCATGATTATACTCATCATTATATATCTCTTTGTCTGATATACAATTTGATTGCCTTTGATTTGTAGGATGTTATGACTCCGTGCCCAATGGAATGCCTCTGCAGACATTTTTTTTCCCTCTCCCTTTCTTTCCTAGTCTTGTTGATCCACCTACTCAAACCATTTAGTCTGTTTATATTATGATGGGTACTGGGCTTTCATTTACAACAATATAAGTGTGACTCTTAGTGCTAACACTCCCAAATATAATATCATCAGCATGTACTTCCACAATAATCATGTTATTCCCAAAAATTTTACAATAACGATTGATGTATGTTGATCCTCTTTTGAGGCCCTGTACTTGTAAATAAGAATCTAGCCTTGCATACCATGCTTTGGGTGCTTGTTTTATCCCATAGAGTGCTTTCTTTAGTTTACATACATAGTCTCCTTTGTTAGTTAATTGAAATCCTTTTGGTTGCTCAATATAGGCTTCCTCTTCTAAGTTTCCATTGAGAAATGTTGACTTGACATCCATCTGGTATACTTAAAACTTGTTGTAGCTCATAAAGGCTAAGAACATCCTAATTGCCTATAATATGGCCACAGGCGCAAAGGTTTCTTCAAATTCTACCCCTTCAACCCGAGCATACCCTTTACATACCAATCTAGCTTTGTTCCTGATTACTTGCCCATTCTCATCCACTTTATTTTTATACACCCATTTAGTTCCAATGACATTCTTATGTTTTGGTCTTGGAACTAGTTCCAAAGTTTGATTTTTTTTAAAATCTGGTCCAATTCTTCATTCATAGAATTGACCCAATTCTCATCTTTGCATGCCTCTTTGATTGATATGGGCTCAATATGTGAAAAAAGTGTTATTTCTGTCTGATGCAACACTTGTCTTCTTGTTTGCACTCCATCGCTTTTATTTCCAATAATCAATTCTTCAAGATGATTCTTTTGAGTCATTATTGAGGGTGTCTTTGTGTCTCTTCTTGGGGATTCTTATCTTATCTCTTCTTCTCGAATATATTCCTTGTCTTCACTAGTGTCCATATCATCCTCTTGTTTTTCTTCTTTATTCTCTTCTACTTCTTTTGCTTGTGTACCAACTGACTCATCATCATCTTCATCTTCATTGTCAAGTATAATATCTTGAAGTTTGATCCTTATTGTTTTTAAATCATACACCTTGACATCTGCACTCTCAACAATCTTATGTAATCTAAAATTGTAGCATCTGTACGATTTCTTGTTAGAAGCATATCCAAGAAAGATACCTTCATCATATCTAGCATCAAATTTTTCGAGATTCTCATCAAGCCTTTTGATGTAACACTTACTTCCAAAGACCTTGAAGTATTTTACCAAAGGAGCTCTCCCAAACCATAGTTCATAAGGAGTCTTATCACTATTAATCCTGAGTTGACCTCTGTTTAATATGTATAATGTTGTGCTTACAACTTCCCTCCAATATCCATCACATAATTTTTCTTCATTAAGCATAGTCCTTGCAACCTCTTGAAATGTTCTATTCCTTCTTTCAACAATCCCATTTTGTTGAGGTGTTCTGGCAACAAATAATTGTCTCTTAATTCCATGAGTTTCACAGAAGAGGTCAAACTCTTTTGAGGTGAACTCACCACCATTGTCTGATCTAAGACATTTGATTTTTGTCTCATTTTCTTTTTCAACAAGGGTCTTAAAAGATTTAAATTTGTTAAGTTCTTCTGATTTTACTTTGATAAAACATACCTAACCCATTCTAGTAAAATAATCAATGAACAACATAAAGTAGGACTCTCCTTGCAGACTCTTGGTCCTTGTAGGTCCATTGAGGTCAGTGTGAATAAGATCTAAAGGTTTTGAGGTTGAGTATTCTTTTTTTTTGAACCTTATTCTAGTTTGCTTCCCTAGTTGACAATGTCTACACATAGGATTTGAGGGCTTTGTGATCTTTGGCAAGTTTCTTATTTCCCCAAGATTGTTGACTTTCACTAAATTGTCAAAGTTAATGTTCCCCAACCTTCTATTCCATATCCAACTTTCATCTACTAAATTTATATGACACTCCTCCTTAAATTTTGTATTTAGTGTATATAAATTCTCGGGAGTTCTAGGAGCAGTACTAACCAATTTTCTTGAGTCCTCTCTCCTAATATCACATTTCTGGGAATCAAAGATGCAAATGTGCCCCTGATCACAGGTTTGGCTGACACTTAATAGGCTAGGTTTCAGTTTTTCAACAAGCAACACATCCTTGGCTTTGTCTTTTCCCAAACTCACAGTGCCTTTCCAAAGTATGTTACTTGAAGCATTGTCACCAAATGTAACTTTACCCTTTTGTTTCTCTAAGTTCAAAAACCTGTCCTTGTTTCATGTCATATGTTTTGAGCACCCATTGTCAACATACCAAATATCTTCTTTATCTTGGGCTTTCAAGGAAATAAGACATTCCTCTTTTGATGTTTTTTCTTTCCAAAGCTTTTTTTTCTCTCTAATGAACTTTTGTTTTTTTGAGACTTCCATTAATATGAAACTACTTGCTTCATGTCCATAATTATGACATTTGAAGCATTCTAGGTTACCTTCTTGTATAGGTGAAAAGGAGTTATATTTCGGCTTTTAACTTGATTTAATGTTTGGTTATCATTAAGGTTATAGTTCTTAACCCTCAAGTTTTTCCTTCTATATGCTCTACAATTCATAGCTTTGTGTCTGAAATTAGAGCATGCAAAGAAATAACCAAATAAAATGTGAGGATACTTGTTTTGATAAATCTTATTTGGTGTTTTCTTATATTCCTTCTCGATGAGTAGAAGTAGTCCTCTCGAGTTCTGATCATTACTTGTCTTTTCTTCATTTTTCTTCTTGAATGTACCGAGGAGAGAAGCTGCATAATATTTTGAGTTAACTTGGTTTTCTTCTTGAGAATAACCTACTCCATTTTTGTTACCTAAATCCATTTGTGTGGTAATAATCTTATCTAATATTTTAGAGCTATTTTCATATCTTGTTTGAATGAGTTTTGTATCAAGTTCTTTTCTTAGGTGAACTAATTATGCCTCCATTCTTTAACAGGTTATTTGTTTCTCTTTAAGAGTCATTTCCATACTTTCTTCCATCCTATTTGCTTCTAGGAATTGGTTTTTCAGGTTTCTCATGGGTTTCTCCATCTCTTTTTCTTTCTATTCATGTTTTTCCTTTTGTTCAAATACAAAAAATTTCAATTGTCTATATCTGGTTTTGTATCTTCTTAATTCATCCAAGGCACTGAGAATTTCTTCTTCCATATTAACCTCTGCTTCATCTTCTGACTCTTCCTCATTCTCAATTTCTTCTATCTCATTAGGATATTCAATACCTAGAAAAAGGACTTCATCATCATCACTATCACTAGACTCTGATGAATTGTTGTTTACTTCTTTTGAGTAAAAAATATTTTTCCCTTTGTAAAATGTTTTCTTATAGTTGGGTTTTCCCTTCTTCTTGTATTGATTAATTATGTCTTCTTCATCTTTAGGGTCCTCCTTAGGATAGGGAAACTTGGATGCAAAGTGGCCAACCTCGCCACAATTAAAACATTTGAAAGGCATCTTGCCTTTGTACCTCCCTGATCCTTTTTGAAGTTTTTTAATAAAATTGGATTCTTCTACATCAAATTCTCTATGATGGTTGGGTTGAGGTTTTTGCTTCTAATTTTTTTTTTTCTTGAGCACCTTGAAAGATGCCTCTCCTTTTGGGAGGCTCTCATGACCTAATCTTAACTCATAGGTTGTGAGGATTCCAAACAATTCATCCATGATGAGTTGATCTATATTTTCTCGATCTTCAAGAGTGGACACTTTAGGATTATACAACATAGGAAGTGTTCTAAGTATCTTTTCAACTAACTCATTGTATGACACTTCTACTCCCAAACCTATGATTTCATTAACAACATTATCAACTCTTTCGAAGTACTCTGAGATATTTTCTTCATCCTTCATTTTTAGACCTTCATATTGTACTTTGAGAGTCTGAAGTTTGTCCCTCATTAACTTGGAATTTCCTTCATATATAGTTTCCAATTTATCCCAGAGTTGTTTTGCAGTTTTATAGTTTAGTACTTTAGTAATGATCTTCTTACTCAGTCCAGCTTGTAGTGTGTTTAAAGCCTTTGCATGTTACCAAAATTTCTTCTTGTCTTGTGCTTCTATGGGAGTGACTTTTGGAACATCATATCCTTTTTCAACTAATGTCCATACTTCCAGTCCAATTGACATCATATATATTTTCATTCTAACACTCCAAAAGACATAGTATTCACCATCAATAGGGGGAATTTTAAATGACATGTTCAACTTTTGATCCATTCCGATGTATATTTCTCTTCAAGTGATTTAAAATTTTAGTGAAGAGACCCGCTCTGATACCAATTGAAGGACCAGATCCTGTCAATGGGAGTGGGGGGATGAATTAGTGACACAACAATTTTATCAATTTTTCTTTTAATGCAATCAATATTTTAACATAGTATTTTATTATGGAACCCAATTGGGAAACCACAAACACTTTTATATTAACTACAAAATTATATTTTATAAGTTACATAGAAGGAAGATGTTATTCCTGTTAGATCAACACCCACTGATCAGGATGCACCCAGACCCTTGTTCACTAGCTCCAACTGGTAGGAGGTTACAACCCCTTATTTATCTAGCTACAATTGACAAGGAAGAACCTACTCCCCTGTAGGCTCCAACCTACCCTTGCACCTCCCAACCACCCTTAATTTCATCAATATGGAAATAGGATATGCAGTCCAATAATGATCTTCTATGTTAAACAATGGATTGCATAACTGCTACTCTGTCTCCTTTTGTTTTTTATCTTCAATTAGACATTGACAGACACACTTTCTAATTCAAATCTCAATATATTTATAATCCTTTAAAATTTTCAACAAAACTCTTCATAAACAACATGTTTGTTCATTAGATAACCCTTGTTTTAAGTAGAACAATCATTAACATGAATTTTCATAAGAACACATCATTTTAACAATCATATGACCTATTTTTCATAAATCGATCACAGGTATGGATCGATTTATTTTTAACTCAATTCCATATCTCTGCAAATATTGCAAAAACTAAGTTCTGCAGAGGTGCTTCCTTCGACCCATTTACATGTGATCACAGGCACAAAACAAGATGCTTTTTAATTTAAGAATTGCTCTTCTTTCTCCATTTTCCTTTTAGCCACCATATGTCCAGTGTTGGGACCATGTTCTTCGGTACTTCTTCCTTCGAAATGTTAGGCCTTTTCAACCTTTCAAATATCATGAATCAGATTCCACCGAAATAGATTGGACAGTCAACATTCGTTCTTCTATTAGTCGGGTGATCCTGGCTTGTCCAGAGGTTTTGAAAAAATCTACGATCATGACTTAATATACAGGTGATTCAATGGTTTGCGTTTATTTCAGGAGTTCATGGCTTCCGAGGTTTGGATAATCTCTACTCCAATTTCCTCCATAGTGATCACCTGTCGAATATGTCATAAAGCGGTGGAGACCTTTTGTTGTCATTTGACACTTCCACTTACACAATTCTTCCACTATACTTGATCAATGGTCAAGAACGCTCTCGAAGTGTTCTTAAAATAGGATGGCTCATATCCACTTCAGGACTTCTGTCTTCGGGACTTCGGGTGTTTTCTGGTGACCTGAAACTCCCAAAGTGAAAAACTCTCGGAGTGACATAACTTGCTAACATCACTTGTTGACATGGAACTAACTGAGTGGTTGCCACATGTCACTTAGATTCATGGCTTACGTATTCCTAAAGTACCTATGAGACCTTTCCACTTGTCATCATTTGATTATGCCACGTGTCCTTGCTGACGTATATCTTTTTATGTGGCACATGTTCTTCTCCTTAATTTAACAGTCAGGATACTCCCAAAGTGTTCCTTTGATCGGACGACTCATGTCTACTTCGGGACTTTGACCTTTGGGACTTTGGGTAATTTGATTTCTCCACTTCCTAATTCTCCCGAAGTGAGATTCCCCAAAGTGTAAACCTCGAGTAACTTGACTTCATCCAATGGTCATTCTTTAACCCGAAAAGGCTTAACATGATCCAATGACTATAGGGAATTTAACTATTCGGTATCTCGGGCCTTTGGCCTTGCTTATCCTATCCTTCTACTTTCCTCGATCAAACGGTCAGGATATCGCCAGAAGTGTTTCCTCAGATTAGACAGCTTGCATCTATTTCGGGACATTTGTGGCTTACTCTGTCCTTCCACTAAACATGATTTGAATATCTTGATACGTCTCGAAGTGTTCTTCAGATCGGAGGGTCCTCATTTAATTCAGTACTTCGGTCTTCGGGCGATCTTACTTGTTCTCAACCCTTTTTCTCTCGAAGTGGTCAGTGCCGAATTTGACCACTGCTACCTTGGTGTGCTTTGAATAGATCAACGGTCGAGAGGTTTTCCAGATCCGACGGTTGACTAGATTTCATGACTCCCGGGCTTCAACCTTGGTAGTAAAATTGATTCTAACCGTAGATCTATTAGCGGGTGACCATCGACGGTCGGTGTGGATTGCAGAACCGTAACTCGTGTGTGGTTTTATCTCATCGCCCAATCTCCACAATTGAAGTTGTGCGATTGTTGGTGGATCAACCAAAGTCATCGATCTTTGAATCGATGAGATCTGACGGTCTATATTAATTGAGGGATTGGAAATAACGTGTTGTTTAATTCTCCCTCCGCGCTTCGCAATCAATCCCTGCCCTTGATCTGGTGCTTGAGTATCCAACGGTCTTGGTTTTTCCTGTGGGGATTTTGATCTCTATCACGTTTATGCACCGGACTTTCCCTTCTGAGCTTCACGTGTGTCATCGACTGTTGACATCAATGATAATACATTAATGACAATATGTTCAACAATACCATCTCTATGAAGCTTGCAGGGATTGTAAATGGATTAGAGGATGCGTAAAATGTATTGGACAACCAAGTTTAACCTAAAATTCACCCATCATGTAAGAACAATGTTGAGGAGAGTGGTATGACCCAGGAAAAGAGAAAAATGACTAGTTATGATTAAAAATTCCCAAAATTCCATCAAAATCAAATAAACCAATTTAGAAACCTCCTACAGAATCACAATGGCTCTAAGGTTGCAGTCATTGATATCTGGGAATATAAATGCATCCCATTGTGGTAGTAATAGAGCTACTATACTCCCTATTATATAAGGAAAACCAATAATGTAGTAAATCCACAAGTTTGATTACATATCCCTCCCATTTACGCTCCCACTATTCATTGGAAACCATTTATATCAAGGAGAATCTCTAGTATCTTGATTCTTAAACAAGTTGACACCACAAAACAATAACACATAGATAAAACATTGCACATAGATACATTTTTTACCCTAAAAACCCAAATGGGAAAACCAACATTCAATAGTTGCTTAGTCTATTTTGACAATCTCTGGTTACAATACAGTTCACATCTCCTATACATTAAACATTTTCTTCTCTTGGACAAAAAAAACACCCCCTATGAGAGTCTAATTACAAGTATATAGGTTAGTTAGGGTAATGGGAAGGTCAAGGGATTGGAATTTCATTTTCCATTCCTCTCTCTCTTTTCCTCTTCTATTCTATGCTTATTTTATTTTAATTAATTCATTCTTTTATTCTCCTTTAGCTTATTCCACTTTACTTTGCATTGTATTTTACATAGTTTCTAAACTTCCTTAATTGTTGAATTTCTTTGGATACTAAGCCTTACGATCATTGTTTTTGTTTAGATACATTTCATATCAAGATAGGAATTGAGAAATAATTTAGATAATATGTATTATATATCTATAAAGAGTATAAAGGGCATACTTCAACATAAATCCAAAGATATAGTTAACTTGAAATATGATCAGAGTCTGTGAAGGCCATCAAGGTGAAGCCATACAATGTATATGTTAGAAATAATAGATGTGCTCGTTTAACCATAGACAATATAGAAATATTGTCACCCAACCATAGGCCGAAGCCACCCCCGAGCACCTTAACATTGGCAAAGAATGATTCCAAAAGAAAACCCTAGGCCTAATAGAAAATCAATGTAGTGTACATCTCTCTAGAGCTAGCACACAAGGCAAAAATTCCAAACCATAACTAATAGAAAGTCTAAGACTAAACCGAGAATACATATTGTAGTAGCTACAACTGCAACTACTCCCCAGACTTGCGTACTTACCCAGTTTCTGCAGTGTGCACTTCTACATTTATGTATTTTCGAGCTATGTCTTCAAAATGATCTTTGAAGTCCTGTATTTATACTATTTTTCCTGAGCTGTCTGGGATGAATTCTCATTCTGGAGGTTAAACACTTAATATTAAATATTTCCTTTAGTCGACATGTCTTATAGGGTTATGTCCAATGCTTTATGGTTTCTTCTTGCTTCCCAGAATATTCTATTCTCGTCAGGTTTAAACATGGAGATTTAAAACCTCCCGCAACTACCATAATATCAACACTCCCGCCTAGCTAGGGAGGTATTGAAGGTAATGGTCTTGAGAAAAAACATACCAGTCAATCGATAGCATCATCATAGCCATACAGGATATCTCATGATTAGATCATGAGAACCATCATCACTATCAATATCATTTGATAGCATCAATTGCATCATCTCTCGAATCCATACTCCTTTTGAGTAATTAGGCATGATTCTGAATAAGTCACTCACACCACAGAGTGATACAAGGACCATTCTTCTAATCTCGACATACGTCTCAGAAGAATGACTATCCCAACAAATGCTAAAAGTTACACCATGGGCTACAGAGACCATTCCTATAGGAGTGTCAATCTAGGACTATTTTCTAATCAGTTCATATGTACCATAGAGATCTGTCTCAATCTATATGCCTTAGAAAATATCGGTCCTCAACTATTTTCCTAATCAGGCCACAATATGTGCCTTAGGAAAATACTAGTCCATGACATGTCAACAAATTGTCAACCTAGACCATTCTCCACAGAGAGAATACATGTCCACCAACAATATGTTCTATCTGGACCATTCTCTACCTAGAGAATGTCTGTCCACGAGCACACTGAATATCCATCTAGTTGATAAGCATTTTCAACACTATTGATAGTCTAAATGGAAATCAGAACATTAACATTCAATAGAACACAATTGTGTTTATCCATAGTAGTACACAAATACTATCCAATGGTACACAACCACACCAAGTAGCACACGACTACTTAATCAGTGACACATAGTCATAACCAGTGGAACACATTCACCTCAGTAGAATACATTTGTTGTCTAGAGACATACAATCTCCATAGCAATCATATCATCTGATATCAACCTGCATAGAAATAATATCATGATATAAAATGAGTCATTTAGGCCATTCTTCCACTCACATCTGTGAGATCTGGAAGAGCATATGCCCTCATATAGTAAAACATCGACCATGGGCTATCTGGACTATTCTTCCCAAGCATGGAAGAATAATTGTCCATGGTTTTTGAGCCTGGACCATTCACCTAACTGGGCCATTCATCCAGCACTAAACATAGTGAAACCTGGATAGAATGAGTCTACCCTAGGGAATGTCTGTCCCTGATTGTTGAACCTGGACGATTCTCCTAACTGGGCCATTCCTCCAGCACTAAACATAGTGCAACCTAGATAGAATGAGTCTTCCCTAGGGAATGACTATCAAGACCATTTCCTAATGGAAATGACTATCCTGCACCAACCTCCGAAACAAACCATTCTTTGAAAATGCTCACAACCGTGAACTTTGAAAGAATGACTGCCCGACGAGGCAGATCATTCCACTTGACCACTACTCAAAGTGACTGCCAAGAAGAATGACTATCCTAGACCATCCCCCCACATTGGCCACAAGAGGAATCGATGTATATGGTACATAATCAATCTATCAGATCATTTTCATTACGAAAATGACTATCTAATATGGAAAAGTTTTCGAATTGGAAATTGTCTGTTCGTCAGAAATATCAAACCACTTTCCGAACTGGAAAGGAACTACTCATCCTGGAACATTTTTCGAACTAAAAAATGATTGTCCATAAATCAATAACACATCAGTTCTCCCTCCCAACCTGGGAGTAATATATTCCTTTTTCAATAAGGAAGTTGTCTCCACTAGCCTCAGCTTGCAAACTTTTCATCTTGGGCAGAGGTTTTGCCAAAATATCTGCTATTTGTTCATCTATGGAGATAGAATGGAGAACCACTTCTCTTTTCTGGATCTCATCATGGAGAATGTAATGCTTGATGTTGATGTACTTCAGTTTGTCATGGAACATTGGTTTTCTCTGAAGGCTTCATATAGCTCTGATCATTACAATATATCATGGTTGAATTCAACATTTATTTTTCCTGCTAGCTCATGACATCATGGAAAGGGTCAAAATGAAACGCATACAAGTAGCACTTATTCTGTCATCATGAGAGTTTTCCATGGATTAGTAATCCATCATCCCAGACTTCTAAGTAACTATTTCAATACACTATCTCTGTCATAGAAAATTTTCACCATGCTTCTGTTGTATATGAGATACTTTTCATTAAGTTGTTTGAATCTGTACAAGGTCTTCTTATATCTCCATACATGGGTCTCTTTCTAGTATACCTAAAAAAATTGAGATTGCTTTACATAAGATTCTTTCTCAATGCTCTTATTGGGAAGAACAATATTTTACAACCAACTGATGTAAAATTCAATCCATGGATACTACAAGAGATATAATAGCTTAGATAAAGGTATATTGGGTTTACGGGAACAAGCTATTATCATAGTCTTGTCCTCCTTCTGGAAGAACCTCTATTTCTGAATCTCGCAATGCTTCCATTCATAATCCTTTTACACAATTTCTTACATATACTGTTCTTCATCATATCTTTCATTACTTCTACTTGATTGCCTCTAGTGGGTTCAAACTCAAGCCGGTAGTCTTGTGATTCTCGGTATAATGACTGGTTTTTCTGGATTTTCTTTCTTTCTCAGAATCTTCATGTTCTTCCTCATGTTTCACTTTGGCTCTTAGGTCCATGGATTCTTCTATAGATTCCATGCCCTGAAGATTCCAACTTCTTCTTTTCATCATAGGATCATGGATGGAGATGGACAACCAAATATAATTTAAGGCTTCTTTTCGAAGAAGACTTCTTCTGGAGTCAAACTAAACACGTGTTGTTTTTCATGGCTGCTACTTTCAATGGGAACAAGAACAGATTCTTCATAATCCTTAATGGATCATATCATTTAGATTTATCTCCCTCCTAATCCTTGCTTCATGCATGAATGCATGCTCTTATTTTTGGAATTTTGTAATCATCTCCCTCCATCTAAGAGAGTCCATGCTTTCGTCTACATCCTTATTGCCTTCTTCAAAGTGTCACATGTCCTTTTCTAATTTCCTCTTGATTGCTGACTTCTTTCTGTTTTGACTTCTTCTGGGTCTCTTCAAGTTTGATTCTTATTTCGGCTTGTCTGGCAGTTGTTACTTATATACTAGCTTAACTTGTAGTCATTGTGATACAAATCCTTATCTTGTTATTCTTCCATAGGTATTTGTTTCACTTGAACATCTTATCTTCTAGGAAATAGATATGCAAGATATATACAGAAACTATGCAAACATGGTATGTACAAGAACTATGAAGAATATTATTACCTTGACTTAGAAGAAGAAGTTTGTTTTATCCTGCTTGGCCTTCTTTGAGGGTTCCCTTTCTTCGGGAACTATTGCTTCATCTGTTTCCTTCCTTTTTCTTGAATCAGGACAATGGCTTCTATAGTGACCATATTTTTGACAATTGAAGCATTGTATCATTTTCTTGATTTGGTTTCTTCCTTGAGCCAAACTTCTTCTTATTTATGAAATTCTTGAACCTTATTGTGGAATCTTGTTCATCGTATTTCTTTTGGGGTTTCTCTTTTGCATTAATCCTTGATTCTTCTTGTGCACAACAAGTCCATAGTTATTCGAATGTGGGATAATACTTTCTTGTGTTAATTCTTGCGGATAATGCATCCCATGTCTTGGGAAGACCATTGAGTACTATATTTACCAGTTCCTTCTCTGAAATGATTTCTTCAATAGCTTGTAGTTGATCTATTAACTGAGAGATTCTCACAAGGTATGATGTTATGTTATCATCATCATTCATTTTCATGTCACAGAGATCATTCTTCAGACTCATTACTTGTCTAGTGTTTCTGACTGAGAAGTGGTTAGTTAGGGAATCACACATCTTCTTAGATGAGTCAAGATGAGAGATGTAGGGTATCAAGTGGTATTTTACAGAGTGCACTATGATACTCATGGCATTGATGTCATTGTCTTTGAACTTCTCCATAACTGCAACGTTCTGAGGTTCCTTCTCTTTTCCTTCTTCAAATTGTGGTTACACGATCTTTCCTTTCACGATATCCAACACTTTATTCTTGGCAAGGATGAGTTCAATCCTTGTCTTCCATGCTATGAAGTTAGAAGCCCCTTCTAACTTGTTTTCTGACTTCATAGAGTAAGTCATGACTACTTTGACTTGGTCAACCTTTGACTTTGACCAAAAACTCAATCTTGGTGTCTTAGCTTGTTGAGAGTACCAGGAGGTGCGTTGGGTTAGGACACACTAGGCTATCCAGAAATTAGGTCAATCTCTTCACTTAAGGTGCCTCAACAAGAGGGTTAGGGTTTCGTTGCTGCAACAAAAACTGACTGCAACTGCAACTGTAACTGAGAAAATCCTCCCAATCTATCTTCTAGCTGTTAGATTGTCTGAAGATAGGGTGGGCCCATAACCTGTTAGAAATAATAGATGTGCTCGTTTAACCATATAAAATATAGCAATATTGTCACCCAACCATAGGTCGAAGCCACCCCCGAGCACCTTAACCTTGACAGAGAATGATTATGGAAGAAAACCCTAGGCCTAATAGCCAATCAATGTAGAGTAACTCTCTCCAGAGCTAGCACACAAGGAAAAAATTCCAAACCATAACCAATAGAAAGTTTGAGCCTAAACCAAGAATACATATTGCAGTAGTTGCAACTGCATCTACTCCCTAGACTTGCGCACTTGCCTATTTTATGCACTACACACTTCTACATTTCTACAGTTTCGAGCTGTGTCTTCAAAATGAGCTCTCACGTCCTATATTTATATTTTTTTTCTTGAGCTGTCTAGGCCGACTTCTCATTCTGGAGGCTAAACACTTAATATTAAATATTTACTTCAGCCGACTTGTCTTCTAGGGTTATGTCCAATGCTTTAGGGTTTCTTCTTGCTTCCCAGAATATTCTATTCTCGTTAGGATTACACGTGGAGGTTTAATACCTCCCGCAACTACCATAATATCAACAATATACTTTCAAGATGGGGTGTAGAATATATAAAAGGCATTGGTAATGACCAAAAGCTACCAAGACAAAATTAGCATTAAGATTTCCCCTAGCAAGTCGATTCCTAGTTTGTATACTCCCACCCACACAAGAAAAACATGGAGTAGACAAGTCCCCACAAAAATGTATGCAATAAGTGCCACTATATTTTGAGTTTGCAAAAACCTTTGGAAAAGATAACTATAGTGAGGGTAAGGGTGAATGAAAACAATTGAGGAATAAGACCTTTGGAAAAAACAACTCTAGCAACAACTATTTCTTCACCCTACCCAATGGTGACGAATACAGGATTTGCAAACTAGTAGAAGAAGGCTAGAATTATTAAAGTTGTAATCATTATTATCATCCCCCATTGGAAAATGATTGCAAGCATATTGTATTATTTAGCACCATAAGCTTGTGCATCGACAATCTTTATTATGCTTGAAAGGGCAAGGGTTCTCTATAGTATCACAACCCTATGGTAATTAGCTAGAAGCCTCCCACTGGCATACACCATATCACCAACAACAAATGCAAGGCATTGCAAAAAAAAAAACAAATTTTGCTCGACAAGGATTCAATTCCTTCTTCTGTCAACAATTTCAAGGATATAAGGCTTCTAAAGTTGATATTGAAGAAAGAAACATTGACATGCACTTTTGGCTCTTTGAGTTCACATGGGTTGTTGTACAAGATAGAATTATTCATGCATTCAAAGGCCACCTCACTTTGTACCAAACAAAATTATTCATGCATTCAAGCAAACTCACTCATGATAGACCTAGGCACTAAGTTCTTTGCAATATTTATTTTTATTTTAAAATATTCGTTAATGAAAAAAATAAGACTTTCATCCCAAATGCATTTAAAAAATCCTTATAATTTCTTGTGCACACATGATTATGTTATAATTATTTTAATAAAAAAAATAGTACTAAGTACACTAACAAAAGACATGGAAATAAAAGCCTCTTCTAGCCAAAGAAACTCATAACATTAGTTTATACCTCGCTTTACTATTCGACTCACGCTCAATGGTTTAAAATATTTAAAAATTTTCAATCTTGAGAAATAATTTTATTTTAATTATTTTAATTTTTAGTTCTAACATCACTCTTTTTTATTATTTATTTAAAATATAAAAAAATACTTTTATTATTTATTAATATAATATTAATTTATGGTGTAAATTTTTATATAAAAATATAAAATAGTGTATATTATTTTTAATAACTACAGATAATTATATTAAGTATTAGTATTAAGAATAGTTAAGTATTTCTACATATAATTATATTAAGTATTAGTATTAAGAACAATTAAGTATTTTACAATTTAGTATGATATCTAATGGTTAAGAACATGTGTTTCTTCCTAATAACTCACAAGTTCAAATCCAGATGGAGTAGGGTATGTATACTTTAGTAGACTTTATCAGTTAGTTGGGCGGAGGGGATCTCATAAACTAATTTGATATGTTTGACACTCATCTTAAAAACATATTATTATTATTATTATATAAATGTTGAAGTGGGCATAATGATTAAGAACATATATTTACTCATAAAAGATCACAAGTTCAAATCCAAAAGATATCTCATACACCAATTTGAAAAATCAAAAACATAAATGATTTTTGTTAATAATATATATATATATATATGAGTATTTTAAAATTTTTAAATTGTAATATTCTTTTGAAACTAAAAGACAACACCATTCTCCACAAATTAACATAGAAAATGACAATATGACATAAATGTTGTAAGGGGTATTATATATAATGCATTTAATAACATTAAAACAAATTAAATCAGCTTAAATTATAATATTCCTTTTATATTATAATACAACACCATTCTTCACGTATTGGCGTACAATAGAACATCCCATCCACCTTTGTCAACCTTTACTCAGTATCTCTCTTTTAATTTATATAAATATTTTTAGTAACGTGCTTCTCACGTCAAATGCTAGAGCACATGCTCACTTGAACCAAGTTAGGTGTAGAATATAAGATGGAGAAGATTTCAAAAGATAAAAATAGTAGTTTAACTTTGCTTTGACTCGTAGGTAGGTTTGCGTTCATGAGTTCTATAAACTTCTTCCCACTCAACTCCTTCAATCCGTCCGTTGCAACAATATTGAGAGGGAACGACCTACCTGTAGTAAGCAGGAAGAGAGGAGCAGAAACTTCCCACTCAACTCCTTCAGTCTGTTGCAAATATATTGAGAGGGAACGACCTGCAGCAAGCAGGAAGAGAGGAGTAGAAACTTCCCACTCAACTCCTTCAGTCGCTGCAAAAATCCTGAGAGGGAACGACCTGTAGTAAGCAGGAAGAGAGGAGTAGAAACTTCCCACTCAACTCCTTCAGTCTGTTGCAAAAATCTTGAGAGGGAACGACCTGTAGTAACCAGGAAGAGAGGAGTTACTCCTTCAGTCCGTTGCAACAGTCTTGAGAGGGAACGACTTGTAGTAAGCAGGAAGAGAGGAGTACAATGGCAATTTCTATGCAGAAAATGGAGAAATTCAAACCCCATATTGCACAGGTAGCAGTTCAGGTGGCGTATGCAGGCATGAATATCATCACTAGAGTTGCACTAGTCGATGGAATGAATAGCTTTGTCTTTGTGACATACAGACAGATTGTTGCTACATTGGTCATTGCTCCTTTGGCTTATGTTTTTGAACGGTATGTACTATTTATATACTAACTATATGTACTATTGTACTATTCATATATTGTTTTTGTTTAGTTGAATAGTATGTATTATTTATATATGGTTTGAGTGGGTCTAATGGTTAAGAACATGTGTTTCTTCTTAAAAAGTCACAACTTCAAATTCAGAGAGAATAGGGTAGATATACCTTTATAGATTATACCTGTCAAATAAGTAGACCATTTTATCGTCTGCATTATTCGCCTCATTGTTTTCATACACAAGTCATTCTCACTTTAAAGTAAAGCAATTGAGATGTAGCATTGTTATTATTGCAGAGAGCAGAGGCCACCTTTGACTCGGTCCATATTTCTTCAGATTTTCTTGCTTGCACTCTGTGGGTAAGTATAGATTGTGATGAATTTATAATTGTTAATACTTTTTACTTCCAGATCAAGCACAGGACTTAACTGGTGAGTTTTATTTTTGTTTTTCATCTTGCAGAATTACAGTTAATCAGAACCTTTACTTCGCGGGTTTGTACTACACCAATTCTACATTTGCTTCAGCGACCACCAATTTAATCCCCGTCGTCACGTTTGTGATGGCAACTGTGCTAAGGTAGAAGTCTGATTGCAATATGCAGTAAAAGAAATCGAAGGAATTCTAGGAGAAACTAGGAATATTTTTGTTGAGCCTGAGTTGGGTTTATTTTTTCCTTCATATCTTCAATCAAATGCTCATGGTGGTATTGTTATTTGTTCAGATATGAAAAAGTCGAGATCAGGAAGATGAGGGGGAAAGCGAAGGTTGTGGGTACCACTATTTGTGTAGGTGGGGCAATGGTGATAACCTTATACAAGGGCCCTGTCATTAAATTGCTAACTGCATACAATTCCACAGCTAATTATAACAATATATTGGGCTCCAAACGGGTATTGGGCTGCATACTGCTTTTTGCGAGCGTTTTCACATGGTCATCGTGGGTGAGATCGGAAGAGCGTCGTGTAGGGAAAGAGTGTAGATCTCGGT
>CBVK0100020250.1:0-40558 GCA_900067695.1 Picea abies
CTTTTGGAACATCATATCCTTTTTCAACTAATGTCCATACTTCCAGTCCATTGAACATCAAATAAATTTTCATTCTAGCACTCCATAAAACATAGTCTTCACCATCAAATAGGGGGACTTTTAATGACATCTTCAACTCTTGATTCATTTTGATGTATATTTTTTTTCAAGTGATTTAAGCCTTTGGTGAAGAGCCCTGCTCTGATACCAATTGAAGGATCCGATACTATCACTGAGAGGGGTGGGGGTGAATCAATGATAGAATAAAGTGATCAATTTTTTTACTTTTTTCAATGCAAACAAAATTTGAACATGATGTTTTATTGTGGAACCCAATTGGGAAAACCACAAACAATTTTCTATTAACTGCAAAATTCTGTTTTACAAGTTACAATAGAAGGAACATGTTTTGCCTCTTTAGATCAACACCCACTGATCATGAGGCACCCACACCCCTTGTTCACCAGGTCCAACTGGTAGGAGGGTACAACCCCCTATTTAGTCAGCTACAACTGACAAGGAAGAACCTACTCCCCTGCCCTTGCACCTCCCTGCCACCCTTTGTTCATCAATCTAGAAATAGGATATGCAGTCCAATAATGGTCTTCTATATTAAACACTGGATTGCATAACTGATGCTCTGTGTCCTTCTGTTTTTGATCTTCAATAAGACTTTGAAAGACACATCCTTCATCTTCACAATTCAACATTCTTATAAGTCTTAGATCTTTTCAACACATCGCTTCATAAACAACATGTCTGTTCATTCAAGATTACATAACCCTTGTTTTAAATAATACAGTCATTAACATGACTTTTCATAACCACACATTTCTTCGATCTATATATCGAATCTAATGACTGTGTTAATTAACAAACATCAAAATTCATCCTTAAATTGATACTTTAAGGATTTAATCATCTTTTAATGCATGAATGATTTTACAAATATTCAATCTAACTAATTTTTTTTGTGTAGCTTACTGTCTTTGTGTTACTGTAGGGTTTTATTAAGTTTGGAGATCATATGACATCATGTAAACCATTCAACAGTTATGGTGAAGTTTTTATAGCCTCTGCTATCTTCTTCATGTGATCCATGTTTGCCATGATCTTTGTCATTTTACCAAAATCGTGACAGTGTAAAATCTGTGGTGTTGTGCAGGGTTTTAACTAATTTTTGGCAAACCTCCACAATTGGCAATATGCCAAAAAATCCGACAGGAATAATGCTCTTCAATATTCGAAATTTTATTAACTTGGTAGCATGCTTGGTGATCCTCCAGACTTGGCATTTTCCCAAAGACTTCGATAAAGTTTGGCAGTCTTACTATCTAAGCCCATGATCACTGATATGACCATCATGCCAAACAATTATATAAAAAAGTATTAATTCAACGGTTGTAGTCACTTCTTCCAAAAGGTAGGGGGCCTGACAGGTCATCCTGACTCTAGGCTGGTGATCTTCTCATGAAGTCCAAGCACCTAGATCCCCCACCATGCCTTCACACTACGCATCAAATAAGCATAGAGAGGGATATCAATATAAACCCTTTTAAACTTTCCCCCTTTACCAATGTGGGATAATTCCAAATGACAAGTTTAATTGTCATCGTCGATCGTTTGATTGGATAGTTGTTGAGACTTCGCCCTTTTCATCCCTGCAATTGTCATATGTGAGCAAGGTGATAGTTTCAGATTCCAGTTTATTATTATCAATCTTCCCCAGGCACTTTTCTGTTCATAGATTGCTCACATTAAAGGAGGAACCCAGACCATTAATGTAAATTCATTTCTAATACACTGCACTGTAAGATCTTGACGAATTGACTTCAACTGGTCACATTTATATAAATAAGTCTTTGGTGAATTCTACACCATAGCCAAAGCTTTGATAGAAGCACTTTCAATAGGTCTTGCAAGAACAAATAACGATGTTCAACAAATGAGAAATGTCTATCCGTATTAAAATATATGTTCTATGATAGGATTACATAAGTAGTCTAACATGATGCCTTTGATAGAGAGGAAATGTGTAGATAACAAATTAAGGACATCATATTTCTTCCAAAGTTCATTCTACCAAGATCTCTCCAGTAACATGTAAACACACAAGAATCTGTCACAAATGGTTGGAACTCAAACTTTGGTCAATAATAAGAAAATGTTGCTTACATCATGTCTCTGACAACAAATTAGGATGTTGTAGCGATCATATACCATTACTTATCAAATTCGTTTCAATAGGCATGAGAACATGTTTGAACTTTCTAGGTGGTGTGCTTAGTGTTGATACATTGCCAAAATCAGATCTTTCCTTATTCTCAGATGGCTTTAATATTTGGAAGGAGCACATTAGACTTTCATTAACACTCATCATAGCCCCAACATTATCAAATTCCCCACAGTAATTTGGAGTAGAAAATATGGTGACCAACTGCCTGTCTGTAAAAAACTCATATCCATCTTCTACAACCTGATGAGCACGACAGATAATATCTAGGTTGTGCCTTTGTAGAAATTCAATCACTTTTGACCATTGATAACTTCATTTGTCCCTCTAAATAAAGAACCTTCTCTTTTAGTGTTTCAACAAATCCTCGAGAACCAAAACAAAGTCCACCTCGCCAAAGTTCTTCATCAGTATCACTAGGACTATCCCTAGATCCATCAATAGTTGGGCCATCACCTACATATTTGATATTGTTTACATAATGCACTTCATCTAGAGTTTTGTGTCCATATCTTGGCAACCCATCTTTCTTTTCACGGGCATCTCAATCGATAGAAGTCTGTAGGTGTGTAGATTGTTTATACATGGACAAATACTCTTCCAGCATTATCAAGCAGAGGTCTACTGTAAAATATCAGTAATAGGATAGTTAGTATGAGAATTCTCACAAAGACAACCCCTGTTTTCCAGGCACATCACAAAGCTTGTAATAACATAGTGCCTCATAACCATCACAATCAACAGGTCAACATGTTCTTCTCTGTTTTAGATTTTTATATATGTAACACTGTAGCACCCCTCTAGGATGCTAGACAATAAATCACTCATTAAATACATATGCAATAAAAATGTTGTTTTAACATAATTTCATTGATTTTCATTTCCACAACTATTTTACATTTTCTTAATGATAACTATTAATAATATGATGAATTCAATAATATCTTAACTCTAAGATTTAAAACTTAAAATAAAAGTACCATTAAAAAATGCCTTCTCCATGGTTTTGTTGAAGCTCATCAGTTGCAATGTAATTTTGCTAGTAGTAGGAGAGTGCTTCCAAGAATTCGTTTTTTTTTTTTTTCACTTGCCCAAAGGGAAACAACAGAATCCTCCTAGCCAACTAGGAGCCTAGCCGGCTTCCTAGATCCAAGAAACCCTTCATTTTGTTGGCCCTCTGTGCCCGTGACTCCGAGAATAGCAAAGCACAAATGCTCAAAGAAAACCATCATAAGAAATATATCTTCCAAAGATTTCACAACCTCTCATCATGCTCCCACCTCTCAATCTTTTCTCCATATTTATCAATTTTCCATACACCCTTCCCCAAGTCTCCTCAACCACCTTCATTATTATCCATCAACCTTCCATATCTAAATTTTTGGGAAAAGATAAAATAAAACTAAAATATAAATGAATTGCATTAAACAACAATAAATAAAATGAAAAGTCTTTCTTCTCATGCTAGCTAATAAATGCAAGTTGACAATTTTCCCCAAATGTACATGACAACCCACCACCCTCATTTAATTCATCATACCAACCATCAATCAAAGTCAAAGAAGGTATTTAATGCTTCTAGATATTTTTTATACAATATAATTTACATAATCAATAAACATTCAATTAAATAGTTAATAATCTACTTAAATAATTAATACATTCATTAATTGTACTAGTGTACATGTGTAGGGTATGTGTGTGTAGCTAGCGGACACATATCGCATGCATGTACTAACGATAAACAACCATTTCCTTTAGTGCATAGTTCTTATATGATCATATCGAAACATGTAGGACAACAGATCAAGTAATGCATCATTTACTAATCTTAACGAACAAAATTACACTAATTCATCAATAACTCATTATCACACTTAAAATATCAATAGGAAATCAAAATAGGGTTTTAAACATGGTAGGAACAAAGTGAGTAATCAATAGTGGCATCTCTAATCCCCATTCAGTATTCTCAACTAACATCGAAGCATCCTTCCTTCCTAACCTACTTCCATCTTCCATCTCATCCTTTCCTCTATTGGACTAAGCTAGAGCGTCAACTATATTGACCTAACCCCAGATAGAACCAGTAAGAAGAAGTGTCATATATCTCGACCAAGCTTCCCCAACATGCAAATGATAGTCACCATCACACGTCTAGGGGAGCGTGACTTCGCACAACCCTTCCACGACTCCAGGTTTTAGAGGATAAACGATGGGAAATACCTCCACCCCTCCTCATAGAACTAGGGTCAACACCCTACATCAAGCCATACTGTGAAACTACTGTTCTTAGAGTCGCGCCATCAAACATCCACTCTGGGCAAGTTGTGCATCCTGTCAAACTACACTTACCATAGATCATAGTAATATTTCGAATCATAAATTAAATAGTAAGTACAAATTATAGCATACAACATCTTCTCGATGTCTACGACATCCCAGTTACCTCAATACTATAGTCATTTGGCTATCACATAGCTCATCAAACCTGTAGGTTAGTTCACCAATAACACATATTGATGCTGATACATAATTTTTTTATATAAGAATCCATATTTGCATTGACGCTCAATTAAAAAATGTATTCATATATACATCATGCATTGCATCTATTATACATTCACAACATAACTTGAATTGGTATACATGTACCGAACTTACTCATTTTAATTTTCATGTTTAAACAATCAAATCATTGTCTTTGTCATGAGCATATAACATGTAACATACAAATAGGTCTAGATGTACACATGGTCTAGATGTACACATCTCAATGTCTAACAAAGTCTAACTTATTCTAAACAAATGATAAACTTTGAATTATTAAGATTAGTAAACAACAATGTTCTAACTACATAAGGTCAAAATATGGGGCGTTACAAACACTCTCAATGTCAATGCCATCAATGCCAACATGTATTGCTATATTGCCAACATAGGAAAGGATATTTTAGTGAATCAAAGGTGTTAAAAATGTCAAAGTAACCTCAAGTACCATTAGGAGGATTGACTGGAAATGATTATTTAAGAGAACTTGTAGATATCAAAGACCCAATGGAAGATCAAAATGACACAACATAAGCACAAAATGATGTCGAAGAAGATGATACTGTGTCTGTTGAGAATGATGAATTTGGGATATATGATATTGTTGATTACTTTTAAGATGCCCGTGAAGACGATGCTCAATTTTGCATATTTTTGATGAGCTATAACTGTAATGTTTTGACTTGCAGATTTTAAAATAAGAATGAATATGCATCTATTGTTGTTTTACGATGAATCTTTTTTATTTTTATTTGTATATGAATCACTATACGAGGGAAATGTTTTCTTAAATGTTGTCATTTTTTTACTTCAAATGTATAAAAATATGGAAAAAATGTTAATTATGCAGAAGGCATATATTAGGGATAGCTTTTGAAAAAAACCTGTCAATTGGTTGACAGGTTTTGGGAAACACCCTTTTTGTTAAACTGTGCAGTACTTTGAAACCACCTTTGCCATCACCTTTAAACGATCATAACATGACTGCAAATGTCGTAGAGGTGATGATGCTTTCTCTTACCACCTGTTCCATCCAGTGAAGACCAGTTCAACCAACCTCCTTTCCCTTGACATCATGCTGAGGACCTGCGGTCAAACGTCCACCCCATTAACAATGATTTATAGGTTTAAATCTTTATTATCTGTAACTGTTGTTTTCTGTAGCCATAATTGTCAGTTTTTGAGGTTGGAATTGTTGATTATCATTTTCAAAGGCCGTATCAGTTAGGGGCTCATAGAGTCAGTGTAACTTCGCTTCCTCCATTAGGGTTCATGCCGGCTTCAATCACTCTATTTTACAATGGTGAAAATATCTGCACTTCAAATTGACGTGCATAATATTATAAAAAAACTAGAATTACATCAAACATGAAAACTACGCGGAAGTCAAGGACTATCTTGCAGATTTATCAAGATTCACGATCAATATATGAAAACTACCTCCAAGGTCTCTTGCAGGTATGTTGCAAGCTAGCATACTCGCCAAACATTCACACCGACTTTCCAGAGAGCCATCGTTTTGCGCTGAGACCAACAAAATTCAATGATATACAAACTCAAATTGCCAATTTTAATTCAAAATTTTTCTTGATGCTACAACAGAGCATTCTTTGAAGCTTTCAATATCTCCAAAAAGGACGAATTGGGAAAGCGACAACGATAACAAGTTTATTTAAATACATTTAAAAACAAGTAAGCTTCAATGGCTTTTGATCAACATAGCTTAGAGTTGTAAAAAAGTGCCAATTGTAATAAATTGTCCATTGAAATCAAGTTTCTTAATCTGCACCTTTAACAAAGTAAGCTCTAAATACTAATATATGTAGTTAATATTTATAATAGATGTGTTATTTTCTTCTTTCCATTGCTATGCTTCAATGTTTTAATTGCTAATTTTTAACAACATATGTGTTATTTTCTGCGTTTTCCTAACTCGTTAGTAGGGGAGCTAAAGAGTCCACATCCATTAATACCGTGGTCTGAGCTTTGGGTTAAGATATGACAAACCAACTAATGATGGTAGTCAACTTACGATCCAAGTACGAATTCAAAGAGGTGGGGCTGGCTATATCTCTCATTACTAAAACTATTTTTTATTATGGCTAGACCTGGATCAATCATAACTTTGAGGCTGATTCTTCTCATTGGATTCTACAAGTAGCTCATGTTTCTCTCTATTTTCTGGCCTTGGTTGATGAAGATGTCAAGACTATCTATTCCATATCTATCTCTTTAAACCAAGTAAACATTGTATGTTCACAACTTGGATGAGTCTATTAGTGGTTGGATGGAGGGAAGAAAGGTCTCAAGAGCAAGAACCTGTATGAGTGCAGCTTGGATCTCATTATTTATGTACAATTGGCATCAGTTAGTTTTGTTTTGTTTAAGACTTTTTATATAGGGGATTCATTTCTCGCATCTATGAGTTAGGAGGGTGGGTAATAGGCGGTTCGATTCCTTCTCCCTCCATATATGTTCTATTAGCATTGGTAAGCATACAAGGCATTCTTTCAACATCTTCTACCATTAACCGAGCATGAACTGAGTGGGATTATCATTCAATGAGAAAAGCACTATAGAAGAGTGAAGCACTATAGAATAAAGATATAGACTAGTAGGATGAACAATCCATGTATGAAGTTCCAACACTATTGAATTAACCCTTTAAATTTTCTCTTCTGCCCATGTAGAAGGTAGGTCTGTTTGATAGAGAGATTTGGGGTTGTCGGTATGTTGTTCAAGGTGTGGAGCATCCTTAAAAATTGGCTTAGCTTCAATAGTGTTAATGACTGAATTTGTTTGCATTTCTTATTGTAGTGTATGCAACATGCATTGCAAAGATTCTACTTCAATGAATGCATGAGTATGATGTTAAAAATGAGTTAGAAAAGTATCAAAATTGTTGCGTACCTTTTTTAAACAAACATTTTCTTTTTCCGTACTCTAAATAGTATAACATAGAGCTTATCACTTTAGGCCGCTCGATCTAAGTGTTTGGAGTAGGAGGAGGTGGCCTCAAGCATTGGAGGAACCTTCTTTGATTGAGCCCCAAAACATCTGAGAGGTCACTTTGATCTTGCTTTCCCCATCATTTCTATTTTCTCACTGATTGATCAACTGATTGAGAGTTAGTTGGCCATGTATTTCTCAAGAAAGAAGATAAGGAGGCTCTACACACACTAGTCTTATTCTCTAATTAGCTAGGCAAGCTAGACTATAATTGCAGGACCGCCATGGAAAGACCAATGGAGCGCAGGGAGAGGGTCGTGTTGTAGCTCTATATAGTTTGAGTCTGGTACATTGTAAATATGCTAGTGACTAAGAGGTAATTTGAGAATAGTTGTGGGAAGATGAAAATGAGGCGGTGAGGCGGTGATGATAGGGTTTGTTATCCCCATTTTGTGGGATAACTAAGAAGATCATGTCTCGAGGCCCTTAGGTTGCATATATGGAGTGTCAAGAGACTACATGACCAACAGTGTCCACTTGCACATACAAAATCCCGCTCCATCACCAAATTTGATCCATAGTCAACACATCCACCACACCAGCTAACTTCTAGAAGGTAGAAGTGTCTTTCTCCATGCAAATCAAGTCAGGTATTGTGGTAGGGAATCACCCTAATATTTAAGGCATTTGAACATGTTGCATTTAAGTTGATTTTGAATATAGAGCGTTTGCTCTGGTTTCTTTGAATATAGAATGCCTAATATAGAAGCGTCTTTCTAGGGTTTCTTTTGTGTAAACGTGAATTTTAGGATACATTGTTATATTATTTTGTTGCAAGGGATAAGACAAGGGTTGTTGACCCCTTATATTATGTTTTACCCTTGCTATAGACATTTTGTATAAATAGAGATAATGAAATCTCATTTTAAATCACAACTCTCCCATTGTGAAGAGCTAAGAAATGATTTTTTCACTACCTTGAATGTAATATCCCTAAGGCCGAATCCAATTATAAATGTAAATGAAAATATACTTAAGCTAGTGAGTTGTCTGACATCATTTTTGTATGCACCTTTCATGGCATAGTGCGCGCATGTACTGCGCAATGAAATGATGAAGTGTGCACATTCCAGGATACCGCGCGCAACATCTTAAGTGCACATGATTGTGAGGCATACGAGCCTTTGTGTATATGTTGTGTTTTATAGGCTGGTGAGCAAGTTATTATAAGCTACGATGACTATGTTTGGATTAGGCCGGGGAGCCTAGATGTTAAAGGCCAGCGCGCCTACTTTTGTATACATGTCTCACAATTAATATAAAATACATCGCTGCGTGCAGACCGGCACAATAAAAGAGATGGGGGACTAAAATCCATTGGTTAGGGAAAGGGAGGGGATAAGTTAAGGAAAGGGGCTAAGCTAGGGAGCTTAAGCCAAAAAGAAACATTATATTAATATTTCTTAAATATAAAGTATGGATAATTATTTTATCCTAAGTCCTAAAGTTGGGGACAAGTGGGCCAAAGTAGCTCCCAACATGACAAGTGTCAAGTTGGGGACATGCATACATATTGTTGGGACTTAGTTCATTTTCCCATCTTTTTCCATGATTTTTTCCATCATTCTTCCCATCATTCCTTCCATCATTCAGTCATCCAGTCAATCATCCATGAGCATGCACACACCCATTGATATATCCTTTGTATCTTCATGATTGTACTTGAACCTATATCCATAGCCATTTTTGTGTTGGTGTATCTGGTTATCTTGGGAGCTAGATCGAAGAAGCGAGTTGTCAGTCTTGTAGGATATTGAAGAGGTGAGTTGTCAGGCTCGTAATAAATTCTCTGGGTGAGAAAATTGCTTGGAATTGATTTCCTGAAGGTGCTAAAATGCAGCTACAGTTCTCTGAGACTTCCTGTCCGGCCTGTTGCTAAAGCCCAGAAAGGAAGTGGGGCAGCCGAAGGATTGTTGAGCAGAGAAGGGGCACACTTCCAGGGTGGGACATGCAAGTGGGGAATGAGGGATTGTAGGCTGTTAGTTTGAGTTGGCACCTGTGACAGAGTCTTTCCTTTTGTCTATGAGCCTTTAGCTTGGTTAGGAATCCTTTTATCCAGGTGGAGTTTAGTCCGAGCTCGGGGGTGAATCACTGTTGAGAGTGATGAACAATGTGGTCTAAGGTTGGGAGGTTCGTGGAAGGTCTACATGCAGTTGGTGACATTATTACCAAGATAAGTGCCAATTGTGTGATAAATTTACACGCTGCATTGTTATTTATGTGCTTATTTTTATGGGTTATCATATGTGTGGTTATAACTGTGTTTACTTTTATGGGTATTCCCTGTATATGCTGCATGTATATGTTTACTGTTATTTCAGTGTGAATCTGTGTATTTACATATGTATTTATATGTTTACGTTTTATATATAATGCTTCCGCAAGAGTTCTGTGTGTGTGTTTTAATTGCATGCAGTTCGAAAAATTTATGTGGCATAGCTCAGTTGGATGTTGGGTATGTTATAGTATGTTCCGCAGAGAGAACAGTAAGAGTTCTCTGGCGTAGCATGGCCCGACATGGATGGTTGGGGACATTACAAATTGGTATCAGAGCTGCAATTTTCAACACCGAGCCTGGATGGGCCGAGCAAGTTGATTGAAGCGATTTTCACAGAGGATTAATTTTGAAATGGCTAAATTTTGAGTTGCAGAGCATCCATGGTAAAAAGTAACGACAATTGGGCGGAATTGGGGAAAAGCCCCAATTTTGTTGTTAAATTCATGAGAAAATGGAGAGATTTGGCCAAGTGATGAGATATTCTCGATTTAATATCTGTTCTAGCAAATTCAGATCTAGAATGGGTCGAATTTGAAGTTACAGTGAAGCCATGATAGATGGAGAGAATTTAGTAATTAAAATCCTCAATTCGCAAATTGATTTTGGATAAATTCGTTCCAGAAATGTCAACTTACAATGATTTGTTGTTGCATAGGTTGAATTGGTGTTATCGGGGTGAAATCAAACAAATTTCAAGGTTGCAGAAGGTCGATGGTAAATTGGGGAAAAAGTTAAGCCAAAAGCCACAATTTCTGCAGCAGAATTCACGAGGAATTGATGCGCATAAAAATGAATGTGCACAGGTGGGCGCACTAAAAATGCATGATGTGCGGTGAAAAGCTTGTGATAGGTAAAATTCGGTATTGCGCGACAAGGTATTGGCGTGCTGGTGCACGCACTAAATTTTGGCGCCACGCGAAAAAAAAAATGTTAGTGTGCAAGTGTGCATGCTAAATTTCAGTGTCGCGCAGAAAAATGTTAGCGTGCGAGTGTGCGTGCTAAATTTCGGTGTCGCGTGGAAAAATGTTGGTGTACTGGACAGCACGATAAATTTAGCATTGCGTGGTGCACACACACATAATAATGATGCGCATGGTGTGTGCAGTGTTGGCAGAGCGCAGAGGAGTTTTGTTGGTGCGCGCAATGTGGGTATATGTTGTCGTGCGACAATTTAGTTAGTGGTGCACGCAGAGTTTTGGTGCGTGGTGGAGACGTACTAAAATTTGGATGGTGCAACGCATAGAGTACAGTGCACACAGAATATCAACGCGTGATACAAAAACTGCGCGCAACAGGTAATAGTGCATGAACCAAAACTACGTGCGGTGGATATTGGTGCGCGACATAAAAGTAGTGCGCGCAAGTTATTGGCGCGATAGAGAAGTGATACACAGTGGTTTTTAAGTGTGCGAAGCACAATTTACCTTGTGTTGTTGTGGCACATGGTAAATATGAGTTACAGGTTGAAATTTGTGCGCGCGAAGTCATTTGAAGAGTGAACAACAGCAGAAAACCAACGATTTTTTGCGACGTTTTATATCATTTGAACGTTATATTTTTGCACTGCGTTTTTGAGGCCCTTGACAACGTTTTTAGCGACTTAAAAACTACGAGACAGTGGTCTAGCTTCAATAGAACTTGTCTTTGCAACTCAAATAAAAGAGCTCGGAGAGAGATTTCTAATGGTGTAAATTGTTTGTTAAACGAAGCATTTTTGAGAAAGTTACAACACAAACAATGAAGGGTAAATTTTAAGACCCATCTAGCTTCAAAGGGCCATAACTTTCTGCTCCAGAACCCGATTGAGGCGTAGGAGAAGTTAATGGAAATATATTGAACCATAGATGACATTCCAAGAGATGAATTGAATTTCTGAGCATGTTAAAAGTGTTTAATATGGAAAATAAGGTACCTATAGCATATTAGTTACAATATGGTATTTTGGACTAGAACTTCAGCAGGATGTAACTAGAAGCCAAGAACCCAGAAAGAGGTGAAACTTGGACAGAGTGTCCATAATATGTATACGAGGAAACCCAATTGAGATCCTACGAAAATTCCAATGGAGTAGGTGCAAAAATTCATAATTACAACGCATAATTGCACCTAGTTGAAGTGTGAACAGAAAAATTAATAGGCAATTTTTAAATAGCCATAACTTTCTGCTCAAGACTCATAATCGAGCATGGGAGCAGGCATTGGAAAGTTCTTGGAAAACAGAATCTAATTGTCCAACCAAAAAATTGATCTGGGCATTCAGTTTTCTAGGAAACTAGAAGAAATAATTCTGATATATATTATTGAACCAGAATGGTTCATATTTTCATGAAATTGTTGAAACAGTTAGCCTGACAAAGTTTTGTTGGCTGCACATTTTGCAGAGTTAACAACAACTAGATCATATCAAGATCAACTTAGAGTCCAGAGGAATGGAAGAGGCATAGGGGACTTACAGTCAGGAGGATGAGATTAGAGGGATGGATGTCCATTTGGGCATTGAAGGAACACACTCCAATGGACATGGAGAAGGAAGGAATGAAAACATGAACATGGTAGAGACCATTAAAAATTTGCAGAAGGATTCCAAAGCCATAAATATGATAATGAAAGGCTTATGAGAGCCTAGGAACAACATGATGAATTCAACATGAATTTATTGCAGAGCTTGAACAAAATAGAAATGAAATTGGATAAGGAGAGTGGCTCAAGCAAATTAGGAAGTCACAGGCCTTCTGATGAGAAAAGAAAATCAAGAAGTGTTAGCAGACATCACCACCACTCCCTGAGGCATTACAATAAGAGAGAAGACAACAACTCAAGTCCATCCCTTTCCAAGAAGAACAAGAGGTATGGGGTGGATGAGCTACGAGGAGAAATGAAAAAAATCAAACCTCCTACATTTGATGGTGAGCACAAGAAGGATGAAGATGTAGAGACATGGTTGTTGGGCATGAGAAAGTATTTTCAATTGCATAATACTCTTCTCATGCAGAAGGTAGAATTGCTATATATCAACTCAAGGGAAAGGCATCCATGTGGTGGGATTAGATTGTGCAGGTGTAGCACATTAAATAGAAAAGTGTTGCTTGGAGGGAATTCAAGAAGTATTTCGAGAAGAAATACTTGACTAAGAGATATTATGACAAGAAAATGAAAGAGTTCTTTGAAATCAAGCTTGGAAGTATGACCATATATGAATATGAGAGAAGGTTTTTAGAACTGCTGAAGTATGTCTCTTTCATAAAGGATGAGATAATTAAGATTCAGAGGTATTTGAGTGGATTGCCATCATTCATCAGTGACAAAATACAGTATGATGATCCAAATACATTGGAGGAGAGCATAAGGTGAGCTAAGTGCCTATATGATCAACAAAAATCAAGGCCAACTTTCCAAAAATCTTGGGAAGAAAAAAAGAAGTTCAAAGTGGATTAGAGGAAGAAGGGATCTAAGCCATCATTCTTCAGAAATAATCCACCGAGACAACAAACTCCTAGAGAGCCCAGAATGATTGAAATAGGGGGTCAAAGGCCAAGGCAAACACCTATTCAATGTTGGGGTTGTAAAGGAGATCACATGTTCAGAGATTGTCCTCACAGAGGTGAAAAAGGGAAGACTCTTCACAATGTACAACAAGCTGAAACAGTGGAGGACATGGCCAAAAATGTGCCAAGGATCTATGCAGCCCTGGACAATAAGCAAGCAGAGTATCAGTGACATATGATTGAAGTGGAAGGTATGATCAACAACCAAACCATTGTTATTTTAATTGATTCATGAGATAGTCATAGTTATATAGATCCTAAGTTGGTGGAAAGTTTTCATTTGCCAAGAAGAAAGCATGGGAAATATTGGTTGGTGTAGCTGGCTATAGGATCCAAAAGAAAAGTTAATGAGATTGTTAAGTCATGTCTTATGGACATGAATGGACTGAACACCAGGGCAGATTTGAATATCTTGCCTTTAGGTTCCTATGACTATCTAATTGGGATGGATTGGTTGGACCAACATCATGCCATCCTAGACTATCATAACAAGGCATTTACTTGCTTGAATGAGAAAGGGACCCTAAGGAAGGTGCAGGGAGTTCCCAGGGAAGTAACCATAAGAGAGATTTCAAAATTGTAGCTGAAGAAATGTTACAGAAAAGGGTGTCAAATATTTGCAACACATATGGAAGAGACACCTAAATATAAGGTGCAAAATTTGGAAGATCATGCAGTCCTAGAAGATTTTGAAGATGTGTTCAAGGAGATACCAGGACTACCCCCAAAGAGAGATATTGATGTTTCTATAAATCTAATGCCTGGAGCAGCTCCAGTGTCAAAGACTCCTTACATAATGAGTATACCAGAGTTGAAGGAGTTGCAAATGCAGCTTGAAGAAATTTTGAAGAAGGGGTATGTACGCCCAAGTGTCACCTTGGGGTGCCCCAATCATGTTTGTGAATAAGAAATATTGAACATTAAGATTGTGCACTGATTTCAGACAGTTGAATAAAGTGATTGTTAAGAACAAGTATCCTCTGCCAAGGATCGATGATATTTTTGATCAATTGAAGGATGCAAACATATTTTCATAGATAGATCTCAGGTAAGGATACCATCAGGTAAGGATTAGAGAGGAAGATATCAGCAAGACCGCCTTCAGGACAAGGTATGGACATTATGAGTTCACAGTGGTGCCATTTGGGTTGTCAAATGCACCAGCTGTTTTCATGTGCTTAATGAATGGTGTTTTTCGAGAACACTTAGACAAGTTTGTCATTGTCTTTTTTGGATGACATTCTTATATATTCCAAGTTAGAAGAAGAGCATGAATATCATTTGAGGATGGTGTTGCAAGTATTAAGAGAGCATCAATTGTATGCCAAGTTGAGCAAGTGCTCATTTTATCAAAAGCAAATTCATTATTTGGGGCATATCATTTCTAAGGATGGGATAACAGTGGATCCTGAGAAGATAGAAGCCATTAGAGGATGGTGAGCTCCAAAGAATGTTACTGAGGTAAGATCATTCGTGGGCCTTGCAGGCTACTATAGAATATTTATTGAAGGATTTTCAAAGATTGCACACCCAATCACTTCCTTGCAAAGAAAGGCTGTGAAGTTTCAATGGACATTGGATTGTGAAAGGAGTTTCCAACACTTGAAAAAATTATTAACAAGTGCTCCAATACTAACGATTTCAGAGCCAAGTGAAGACTTCATTGTATGCACAGATGCATGTAAAGAGGGACTTGGTGGAGTCCTTAGTCAAAATGGGTTTGTTATATGTTACGAATCAAGGAAGTTGAAGGAGCATGAAATACACTATGCCACTCATGATTTGGAGTTGGTAGTCGTAGTGCATGCCTTGAGGAAATGGAGACACCACCTCATGGGAAAAAGGTTTGAGCTAAGAACAGACCATAATGGTCTGAAATATTTATTTGATCAGCCAACTCTAAATGCTAGGCAAACCAGATGATTAGAATTTCTAAGTGAATATGACTTTGATATAAAGCATATGAAGGGAAAAGAGAACAAAGTGGCTGATGCACTCAACAGAAGAGTACATGAATTGCATGCTACAACCATTAGCATGTACCAATCAGATTTGAAAGACAAAATTACAAAGGATGCCAAATCAAATTTGCAATACAAGGAATTAGTGGCAAAATTACAACAAAGTATTTTGCAGCAGAAAATTGAAGAATATAAGCTAGATAATGATGAAATTCTCATGTACATGGGCGTAATTTATGTACCAAATTCTTAGGAATTGAAAAATATGATATTGAGAGAAATGCATAATGTGCCTTGTGCTGGGCACCCGGGATATGAAAAAACTATTGCAGCTGTCAAGAGCAAATATTATTGGCCAGGCATGAAGAAAGATGTTGCTAATTTTATTGCCAGATGTTTGGAATGTCAAAAAGTAAAGGCTGAACATAGACACCTAGCTGGTTTGCTACACTGATTATCCATTCCTGAGTGGAAATGGGAAGTTGTAACAATGGATTTCATCACCAAGCTTCCCATAACAAACAAACAATGTGATTCTATCATGGTAGTGGTGGATAAGCTTACTAAACATGCCCATTTTATTCCAGTTAAGCTCACTCACAAGGAAACCAACATCACTGATGTTTATATGAAAGAAATTGCTAGATTACTTGGCATACCCAAGACAATTGTGTCTAACAGAGATTCAAAATTTACCTCAAAATTTTGGAAGGGATTATTTAATGGATTTGGAACTAATTTAAATTTTAGTACAACTTATCATCCAGAATCAGATGGTCAAACAAAGAGGGTGAATCAAGTGATTGAAGATATGTTGAGGATGTATGTGATGGATAAACCATAAAAATGGGAAGACTACCTACAATTGGTAGATTTTTCTTATAACAATGGGTACCAAGCATCTCTAAAGATGAGCCCATTTGAGGCACTTTATGGCAGAAAGTGCAACACACCAGTAAGCTGGGATAACCCATCAGACATAACAGTATTTGGGCTAGAGTTGCTCAAGGAAATGGAAGATCAAATGCTAAAAATAAAACAAAACTTAAAGGTTACCCAAGACAGGAAGAAAAGTTATAATGATAAGGGAAGAACTCACAGGGAATTTAAAGTGGGTGATCATGTATTCTTGAAAGCGAAGGCCAACAAAAGTTCCCTGAAATTGGGAAATTGTTCAAAGTTGGCAGCTCACTATTGTGGGCCGTTTGAAATCCTAGAGAGGCTTGTTCCAGTAGCTTATATGATTGCATTTCCTGCATCTATGTCTGTTCATAATGTATTCCATGTATCATTACTCAAGAAATATATATCTGATGCTAATCATGTTATTGACTAGAATGTGATTCAGGTGGAATAAGAGGGAGTTTTTCAAGTGCATCCGGTACACATTCTGAATCGGAAAATCAAACAGCTCCAGAATCGAGCCATAGGGATTGTAAAGGTCCAATGGACCTGGTAAGGTCCTGAGGACGCTACTTGGGAGCATGAGGATGCAATGCGGGCAGAATACCCGCATCTTTTTGAGGTTTTTTGAAATTTTGTTGTACATGGGTACATGATGCACTAAGGACAGTGCATAAATAAGGGGAGGGGATTGTAATATCCCTAAGGCCGAACCCAATTGTAAATGTAAATGCAAACATACTTAAGCTGGTGAGCTGTCTGACATCATTTTTGTATGCACCTTTCATGGCATAGTGCACACATGTATTGCATAGTGAAATGATGAAGTGTGCACATTCTAGGGTACCACACACAACATCTTAAGTGTGCGCGATTGTGAGGCCAATGAGCCTTTGTGTATATGCTGCATTTTATAGGTTGGTGAGCCAGTTATTATAAGCCAGGATGCTTATATTTGGATTAGGCTGGAGAGCCTAGATGTTAAAGGCCAGTGCGCCTACTTTTGTATACATGTCTCATAATTAATATAAAATACATCATTGTGCGCAGACCGACCACAATAAAAGAGATGGGGCACTAAATTCCACTGGTTAGGGAAAGGGAGGGGCTAAGTTAAGGAAAGGGGATAAGCTAGGGATCTTAATCCAAAAAGAAATATTATATTAATATTTCTTAAATATAAAGTATGAATAATTATTTTATCGTAAGTCCTAAAGTTGGGGACAAGTGGGCCAAAGTAGCTCCCAACATGACAAGTGTCAAGTTGGGGACATGCATACATATTGTTGGGACTTAGTTAATTTTCCCATCTTTTTCCATGATCTTTTCCATCATTCCTTCCATCATTCAGTCATCCAATCAATCATCCATGAGCACGCACACACCCATTGAGCTATCCTTTGTATCTTCATTATTGTACCTGAACCTGTATCCATAGCCATTTTTTTGTTGGTGTATCTGGTTAGCTTGGGAGCTGGACCAAAGAAGCAGGTTGTCAGTCCTGTGGGATATTGAAGAGGTGGGTTGTCAGGCCAGTGAGAAATTCTCTGGGTGAGAGAATTGCCGGGAATTGATTTCCTGAAGGTGCTAAACTGCAACTACATTGCTCTGAGACTTCCTGTTCAACATGTTGTTGAAGCCCAGAAAGGAAGTGGGGGAGCCGAAGGACTGTTGAACAGAGAAGGGGCACACTTCCTGGGTGGGACATGCATGTGGGGAATGAGGGATTGTAGGCTGTTAGTTTGAGTTGGCACCTGTGACAGAGTCTTTCCTGTTGTCTATGATTCATTAGCTTGGTTAGGAATCCATTTACCCGGGTGGAGTTTAGTCCCAGCTCAGGGGTGACTCACTATTGAGAGTGATGAACAATGTGGTCTAAGGCTGAGAGGTTCATGGAAGTTCTGCATGCAGTTGGTGACATTCTTACCAAGATAAGTGCCAATTGTGTGATAAATTTACATGCTGCATTGTTATTTACGTGCTTATTTTTATGGGTTATCATATGTGCGGTTATAACTGTGTTTACTTTTATGGGTAGTCCCTGTATATGTTGCATGTATATGTTTACTGTTATTTCAGTGTGAATCCGTGTATTTACAGATGTATTTATGTGTTTAAATTTTATATATAATGCTTCCACAAGAGTTCTGTGTGTGTGTGTATTTTAATTGCATGCAGTTCGAAAAATTTATGTGGTATAGCTCAGTTGGATGCTGGGTATGTTACAGTATGTTCCGCAGAGAGAACATTAAGAGTTCTCTGGCGTAGTGTGGCCCGACATGGATGGTCAGGGACGTTACATTGAATCTTTTTTTGGTTCTCTTGTGCTATGGTGTGGTGCTTTATTTGGTTATGGAGTACATGATGACTAGCTGTTATGGTGATTTATCTTGGCATCTTATGGTTTATCCTATTGCTATTTGGATTGGTAAGGTATTTTACTTATTGCCAACATTTGTAATTCAAGCTCAAGGTTGATTATTGCTCAGGCTAGGTAGGGAGTATAACTGCATACACCCCTACTTTAGCTCCACTATAACTTTTATCATAGAAGTATTGCTTGCAAGGATTTGCTAAGGAAGTATAAGGATATACACCCCTTAGTTTTAAACCCTAGCTAGGTTACTTGCCTTGGGGAATAAGAGGATTTATACCCCCAAGGAGGTAGTAGCTCTAGCTCTTTACTTTTTACCCCATTAACCCATAATTCAAAGGCACTGTTCGTTGCTTTTGAGAAATAAATCGTTGCATTGGTAAATGTGACAAGTTGAAGTTTTGAAGCTCTCTGAATTGGATATTGTTCCTCGAGCCCTAGGCTATCTTACCTCATTGAGGTGTCCTCTCTCAGCCACTAAAAAATTCTGTTGTATTAAAAATAACCTAAAACCATTAGGGATGCATAAATCTAACCCTCTGACCCTATATAACTTCTAAATTGACCTTAGAAATTAGCTATAACTTTTCCCTAACAAACTACTAACCCTAGTGCAGTTTTTGGGATAATTTGAGGTGATTTTCATTAGCTGAATTTCTGTTATAAGGCTTGGTTTTATACATCCATAAGGTTGATAAATATCACTGCAATAATCTTTTTGTTACAGTATTTATTTATTTCGAAAGTATTGCTCTTTCATTCTTGAGTTGAACTAGTTTTACTAGCTTGTCTCTTGCTTATCCAACTAGACTTTAAGCACATATTTTGCAGCTCTTACTATCTTTTACATGTTGATATATATCATTGATTTTTTCTGCAATTAGGGGCAACAAGCTTAAATTTCTTTTCCACCTAACATATAACATCATATACTTGGTTTTCCTTGTGTCTCGGGAAAGTATTCACTCTTGGCAGGTTACTCAAAGCATTGGCAACCTTAAGCAACCCTCTAGACTCATTTCCAAGTTCCCTTTTCCATCTAGAAACTTGACCTTTAGGGGAATCTATTCATACATCACTTTTTCTATCTCAATCTCCCCTAGGTCACCGAGACCCCCCCCCTTGAGGTGACTACCTCACCTCTAAAGTGACGAGAACACCTGCCTAAGTTGACAATGGGTAGGTGCTCTCAAGTTGTTTCCAATTGGTGGTTGGGTCGGGATTTTCCCAACTTACAACTTGTGTGATAACATGGTTGAGGAAAACATAAGGAATGTGATATATGAACAGTGGAATAATCTATTCACTGACATTGCAGAAGTGTTAACACATCACGACAATCCAATTCTATTCACTTAATAGACTTAATGAGATTCAATAAACTTAGGTTATACGAGACTGAAAAAAATATAGTGTTAGAGGCTATTTAAAGACCTACAAAACAATGTTAGTGAAGATACAAAGATATAATGTCATTGAAGATATGGATATACAAAGATATACTAGACTCAAAACTTAGGATTAACAAAAATCTGAGTGTTGACGGGTCCATATGTCCTCTCAAGTAGATGAGGGAGAACGCTCGATGGTATGTCCCAATTAGACCCACACTCGTTTGGGATGGCGTTCTTGACCATATTTTCGCCTGGTTACCAATCTAACTAATAAGATAAGTAAATATAAATTTGATAACCAAAGGTTCTGAGATGAATTAAAATTCTGAAGATCTAATTCTAAACTAGTATGATTAATTAAAGTCCTAAGATGCATTTCTATCCTACTCTAAGCTAACCTATCATGATTAGGAGAAAACTAGAAGGTAAGTACAATGAAAAATTTGTATTACTTGTATAGAAATAATTCATATAGTCAAGTAACATGAAAACCTAACAACATAACCAGTTAGAAGCAAATAGTTGATTAGCTAACTCTATCACACTGTCACTATACACAAAGTGAAAATCATGGCAACTGTGAACATATTAAAATTAATTCAGAAGTAATTCATAAACCAACATTCATACTCTACAGAAATAAACATTCTTAAATACAATAGTCTCATTCATACACATTAACACCACAATCTTCGAAAATGTCTCTGGTTCAAATTAGCTTGCAGTAAAAATCATGTTCCGCTACATTCGAAGACCAAAAGCCCTTTCATATGGACAATCTTCCTCTTTTATAATATGGAGGGTTTGTTTACATTATGATGCTTCAATTATGAGTATTGGGTCGTTTTACAAAAATGACTCTTTACATGCCTAATCCGAAAACAAGATTACAAAGCATAGAAATGAGGCATCTTGGACAGGTACGCAAATTTCATCATCACAAACTATTTTCATCCTGCATCTGGTTTTGATACTCTTCCCAAAGGGGACAATCTTTCATTGTGTCCTCCAGTTTGCCGGATTGTGATCTTTCAATGATTAATTCTCCACTGCAAACTTTAGCAGACACCTCTTGTTGTAACTCCTTCGCTGTGATTTTAAAAAATTGTTGGATCTTTATGATGAGCCGAGAAGGTCTTAACAAGTGTTCCTCAAAGGATTCTTTTCCAATCTGAGTTAACCTTTGAATGCTTACTTGGATAATTTTCTTGCACTCTTCCACCTCAATGATTCTTGTAGTGGTAGGTGCTACTTCACTGATGGAGAGGATTGGCTACATTTCAAATTCCTTCATGAGATGTTTTGAGCTATTCCATATCTTCATGTAGGTGTTAGTTGTGTCCTTTTGTTTAACCTATACATTCTTCAATAAGGGTTTCTAAGTGTCGAAGAAAACCTGATATCTGAGCCTTATTGGTATTGTAGTAGGGGGAGATTTATGCATTTCTTTCTCATTAAGAATTTTATCAAGGGCCTCATTTACTTCTTGATATTGTCCTTGAATTTCTATTAGCCTGTCCTGCAGCTTGAGTTGATGATCTCGACCAACCTATATGTTACTGAGTAGATTGAGGAATTCTTTCTGCTCTGCTGCAAGTTTCTCACTTAGATCCAATGCTTGGGCCTTGATAATTTCCACAGTGAATGTTGATGCCATGTTCTCATCCAAGGATATTTTGAGCTTTTGTCTTTCCAATTCCAATTATCTATCATGGGTATGTTGTTGGGTCTATATTTTTCTCTCGAACTCAACATTCATATCATCTCTTTGCATTTGTAGAGCTTTGTTTAGTTGTTGCACGTTGAGAATATCAACCACTTTCATGGTTTTCTCAAACTCTAAAGTGTGCTGATATTTTACATTTTTCAATGCAATTTTCAACTCTGTGATTATGGTATTAGCCGTGCTTAAGGCGTTGGTAACTTCAAGGACATATGAGGCATTTAGTCCTGCGAAAGTATGGAGAGCAGAAGCCACCCGAACAACAATTTCTTCTGGATTGGGCCTGACCTTCCACTCTACTACTCTCCCTATAGATGACCTAGATTTGCTGGTTTCTCCTCTTTTTATTTTATTATACCTCTTCTCGATACTCTTCATCTTATCATCATAATAATAGTCTCCGATAGCCACTACAGTGCCTTCAAAATTCAGAGCTTATGATGAGAAAGAGGAATCCGCCGGAATGGCATTGAGGGGGGTGAAGTCCTGAGGTGGAACATTTACAATGCCCAGATTGGGCGTTGATGGAGTGCTTAGAGTCTTGCTCAGTTGCTATTATTTCAATAACGCTTCTGCCTTCCTTTGAGCCTCAACCTCATCATCTTATCGTTTAGCCTCTGGCGCATCGACCAATCTCTTATCCTTTGCCTCATAGACCAATCTCTTAGCTTCAACTTCTTCAATTTTCTTATTTTGGACGACATCCTGTTTTGCTTTGAGTTCATTTTATTTTTTTATTCTTTCCTCTTCGACTTGCCCTTGTTGATAGTCATCTTCAACTTGAAGTCTTTTCTATTCTAACTTTTCTTCTTTCTTGACCTTCTCTTGCTCTTTAAGGTCGTCTTTGTATTGTTCTTGCTGTATCAATCTCTGAAATTGATCAATTGTTACCCTCTTCATTTCCTCTTGTTCATCTTCAAGTTCCTTTTTGGCGGCATCATCGGGCAAATCTTTTAGAACCTCTTCATAAACAAGGATTCCTTTAAATTTGTCTTCTTCAAAATCAACCACATGGATGTTAGAGTGAGTGAGAATGATAGATCTGATGTGGATGACTGCAATCTCATGAGGGTCATGGCCCTTAGACTCTCCTAGACATAGGCACACTTCTTGTAAGGCATTTGCCTCTTTCCTTGCATGAGGGCCATTGGAGATGGTGTAGTTCCCTATGTGGATCAGAAACACAAGCCAAAGCTTTTTGTTGCTACTCAAAAGTAATGAAGTGACCCCTGCCCCCATTTTCTGGTAGGAAATTTCCCTCATTAATAAACGATCTAGGAAAAAGTAGTGTAGAGGTGTGGGGATCCAGTGGTGCCATATATCCTAGTGTATGAGTAATATTTGTAAAAGTACCAGTCAATTATTCCCTTCATCTCAGTCCTAGTTTCTGTAGAATTTTAATGAGAAAATAAGCTCATATAAATTCTATCATACAATTAGAAAACTTTTGATAACTATCTTAAATGAACTCCGATATGTATTAAACCCACATTAAAAAAAGAAGAAGCAAAAATACACATTGCTAAGCAACTTGCAACGAAAAAACACTATGAAAAACAGTCACAAACACATTTGCACATTCAGATTTTTGGCAATACAGCTAGGGAAAACACCGGTGTGGGGAAACCCAATGAGAGAGATTTTATTCAACTTTAGAAAATTTATATGAGCAACATAAATATAATTTTCCAACAAAAGAAATCACTTACAACCACACAAAACTGTCCCCACAATATGTCATCTTGGAAAATGTGCCCAATGAGTTGTACGTCCTGTACGACCCAACTGAACAACACACATAAATTTGTGCCACGTCCCTACTATACAAACAACACCCAAAAGCACCCCCAACAACAAAGGAAAATAACAAACATGTGCCTCGATTTGCATGCAACAAGGATGCCTAAAAAACAATGTCCTTTTCCTTTGATGTACTGGCTATACATATCCGTATAGTACGGCCTCCAAATCAACAACAATCTCCAACACTTCCTCACAACAAAATGTCTTGGTATTTGTGACCAATCTCCCTTGGGAAAAGCACCCATTTTTGCTACCATTTTCTCTTCAATCTATTTCTCAAAAATTTCTTTCAAAAAAGTGTCTTCCACACTGCCCTAGGTTCACTCTTAAAGTTGAAAAATGACTTTTCACATCTAAATGTCTTTTCACCTTCCCCATCCCTAAATCCAGTGGCCAAGGTCTAATTTACCTTTTCAAGATCAAGGGACATGATTCATTCCATCCAAAATAAATCACTTAAATTAATTAAAATACAATTTCACTTTATGACATGAAGTCACTTTACAATTAGAAGGTTACTTTACAAAAAGTCACTTTAATAAAAGAGCCACTTTATTACAACTTTATAAAAGCCTATTACAAAGTCAAGTGCCTAGTAGTGTAAATACAGGGTCACTTCTGCATACAAGACAAAACATGCAGAGTACCTCCCGAGCTATAAAAGCTAGCAACTTCAAAGGAAATCCTGTGTCTTGGGAGCTAGAAAAGTACAGTATGCAGAGGGGTGAGGAAAAGGTTATAGATTTCATAAAATTTTCTTCTATAATTTATACTCCATAACTCAGAGCACTACACATGTATAGGAGGTTGGTCCTGATCATCCAAGGTCAAGAAATTGTACCGAAGAACACATGGCATCAATTAAGTAGGTCAACATATAAAAACATGGCTTTCTCATACCTGGAATGTTTTTCGTGTGGAGATAGATGTTGAAAGCCAGGATGTCGACTCAATTGAGCACTTGTCCAGTTTTCACGACAGTATGGGCTAGTGGAAACCAATTGGTCTGAAAATGTGTGATTTTCTCCTGGCCATACAACCGACACAACATAACAACTAACAATTTGTAAGGTGATTTAAGTATATGGGTGGGGACTAGTTTTTGTCCCTATTTAAGTGTCTCATCTTCATTCACCCACCAATGTTTCATTATCTTAGCTGGCCCTTTGTTACCCTGAGCGAAACCTTTCAATAATGACTCATTGAGAGCACATGTGGGAATGGGTAAGTGGTACCTTGGGCTGATGTCTTTGGGTCTCAGTGATGCTACCTGCTTTCCATGTTTTCTCATGATAGTAGCGGTGTTCGGGTAGAAATTTTTGAAGGACCATTGTGCTACCTCATTATAGAGAAAAGGTGTTGGCCGGTCAACAATCACATGGAAGCCTCTTTTTTAGATATTCTAATATACTTTTATGTTCTCTTCTTCTAGAAGAAATTCTCCGGTGTTGAACATCTTGTAGATTTCATCATATCCAAGACTATGATCTTTACTCGTGTGATGGGTGGTGTCTATCACCAAGACCTCTGCTTGGAGAGAAGACGCTTTAGGTGCGGAAGCTGACTAGAAATAGACAAATCCTTTAGGCCTCATGGTATTTTGGCTCGCCATGATAAGTTGTCGGCCAAATATTGTATCATCAATTTAAAATGCCAATTAATCTAGGGAAAGTAATGCGACAACCGTAATGAGATAAACCATTTACTAAGAAGATATGATACCTGCAATTGAGATAAGAAAATGGTTCGATAGTATCATAGAGAAAATGAAGACCGAGAGGGCATTTTACAAACTTACGGAGGAAGATAGGTCTGAAAATGAGGGTTTAGTGCCAATTAATATGTATCAAACCCCTACTAAATGCATAATAACTCACATGTGTACGAGGATGGTTTCAAAATCCGACCACAATCTTTGCCATTAATGTTAATTAAGAGTGTAGATCATCAAAATTTGCGTATCGGAGTCGTCGAGTGGCTTTTACTTGAAAAGACAACTATCAGAGTCTTGAGGTCGAAGTGGGAGAGCTTATGGATCAATTTGTGCTTTGACAAGAGAGGTATCGAAGGTATAGTCCCTTTCACATGGATTCATGTGCCGAGGTGGCATGATCGATGTTTGGGGACAAGTGGGACCCGTCAGAGTCGTTGAGTCGGAGGTTAATGGTATGTGGTTTTAAGAAGACTTTGATGGCAAGGTATCGAGGGAATATTCCATTTTCCTGGATTTGCGTGCCGACCGTAGATTATTAAAAGGCTTTGGGTGATGACATCAGACTTTAAGTTTTGGAGTCCACGAGGTTAAGAGAACTTTGGCACCCCAATGGAAATGGTATCTAAGGAATATTCCTTCGATACCCTAGGGTGTCATTTGTTTCAAATATATGAAGGAAAGGAGGTAGCACAAAGATCTGAAAAAGATGGGATGGCCAATCCTAACACGCCACCTTACAAGGTCATGGTCAAACTGGACGCATAGGCACGATGGTTTTAAGTACACATTGGATCTTTCTTTGTCCGTCTATTTTACACCACGTGGGATAGGAAGGGAACTTTGTATGCCAGGTTATCGAAGTGTGAGGGTTAGAGTCTTAAATTGTGCATGAGGGAAAGCATTCCGATGAAGATGATTTTAGAATTTAACTAGTATAAGAGTCTTTCCGATCTCAACTATCCTCAGGCTAAAAGGTCCGCAAGTGGGATTTGTCAATCAGGTTACACAAACAAGTTTTCGGGATCTCGCAGCGAGTGTATGAGACAATGAAATCTTGGTCAAGAGGGTTGATTTGTGACATAGAGGGGACCATTGTTTGGCCGTGACTGATCAGATTTCCAACATAGAATAGGATTGTAGACCATATAAGTGGTAGAATAACATCTCTGTGCTAACAACTTTTGAATGAAGTATAAATGTAGTGCTTTGTGAAAATTTTAGAATGGGGAAACCCATTTTTTCCAAAAATGGGTTGTTGTGGGGGTGAGCCACAACACTTGGCAATAGGAGTTTCAAATTATTAGCCAATAGCTTTTTAAATAAAAACAATTAAAATATTACCAAATAATAACTATTTTAATTTTCCTATGTACAACTTGGAGAAGCACAAAAATAATTTTAGTCAAAGGAAAAGTAATTGAAGGTCAACGATGAATCAATCGCTAGAGTACCGACCTTTGATGGAGACTAATAACTACATAGTTGATTTGCCATTAAAGCTTCGCAACTTATTTTTTTCTTTTATGATTTCACATAATCCTATTTTATCACAACCAACCTAAAAAAAATCCATCTTCTTCCTCCTATTCATTACTCAACTACCCACTCTTCTAATTCCGTACCCACCTCAATAAATCCTTATTAACCACCACTCTTCACACTAATAATGTCTCCATCCCAAGGTTGCCATCCTTTTGACCCTATTTCCAAAATCTCACATGGGAACAAACTATAACAATCCACATAAATACTGTTTAGTGCAGGATAGGGAACAAGTTTCATTTCATAATACAAACACTTTTATTAGTGTAATCACAACCATCTATTTAATTTCAAACCATACACTTAAATTTTGTAAATCACTTAATTTCTTTATTATTATTATTATTTTAAAAAATTGTGAAAATACATCTTTTGGAAGAACTAATCGAATATTTGTATTCTTTTTTAATATAATATTAAAAGTAAATTGGATTTTGCATAAGCTTAAGACCTTGTCAACACAGAGCTCAAGGCCATTAAAATATTATACTCATTAATAACTCAACATATCACTTCTGATAATTAAATGGATGGAGAGGATCACACTCTTTCACATAACCGCCAAGACTATACCTAATTAACAACACAAAAAACTTTATATACCAATATATTATAGAAATTACTCTATCTATATGTTAGATGAGAAACAATTTAATGGACCAACAATACACAAATACATCATTATCTATCTGTCAACTTGATACAGAGGGTGTTGATTCTACGCGACTTATTACATTCAACAATCATCAGTAACAATAAGTTACAAATTACAACATACTTTGCATGTTAGGAGTATTTTGGGAAAGATTTAAATATGGGACATTGTGATGATAATCGCCCCAGGTTGTTGCTTAACCACACATGAATGGTCACACACACATATGTATGTATACTTGTGAGTGTTTGTGTGTGTATTACTAGTGATCAATGTTCAATTACCATGAGGGATTTTCTTTGATCCATGAGGTTACCTTAAGGTATTCAATTTCTGGTTGCACCTAGAGATATTATATTAAATGATAATGTGACATGAGCATACATAAGTGGCTCACAACCCACACCTATGTTGTTCAATTTTTTTTGTCCATAGGCTTGTAGTCTAGTGACAACTTGGAGTAGACATGCTCCTCCCCTTTGTGGGGTTTACTGGATGTGCCTATTGATTATATTGATTATTATTGATGTAGTAGCCATCATACACATTATTGTATAGCATTGGCAAGGTATCAATAAACCCTATTGTTCTTTTACACACACATTCCTCCTTTTCTTGGGTTCAAACCCACTTTGTGAGATGTTTTCTCTTCATGAGTTGATTGTTGTTGAGATGTTGGATTGGCCTTGAGTCTTGAAGAATCCGATTTAACTTGGGTACCTTCCTTGTAATTAGGGGAAGTGCCCAATGGGTTTCCCTTGGAAATGCATTACATGGGTCAATATGTAAATACATACATATATGTATACATATACATATACATATGATGGGTTATGGTTTATTGACAACTTGGAGCAATTGTTGTGACAACGACCCAAGTTCAAATCCAAATGGGCATGCAGGTTGTGGTCTAATGGCAACTTGGAACGTCTAAAGTTCAAATCCAAATGGGCATGCAGGTTGTGGTCTAATGGCTGCTCTCTTTGCAGGAGGACCGGTCATTTACGAAAGGAGTGTCCAAACATCTATAGTTCCCTGCCAGACGATGACTTAGTATATGATTTACTTGGTGAAAACGTCACTCCGCTGGGGGATGCCGACGATTCAATGGATTATCTGGGACTCTGCTCTGAGGAAAATCCTGTAGCTTTGGACACGACTTTTGTCGGTAAGTTGAAACATTTTTGTCCTCAACTATACTTTTCATTATCAGCTTGGGAGTGTGACCACTTAAATTCTATTATTTTCCCAGACCAGTCTAAAAGGATGGTTCTAGAAACTAAAAAGAGTTCTTACACTAATCTTGTGATTTCGGCTATAGACGAGGACAATTCTCCGTGTCCTTGTGAGGTATCACCTACTGAGGTGGTAACAAACCTTTGTTTTAGTCATAATGGGATAGAGGTGGATACTTCTAATGTAGATTTTAAGCTTGTACAATATTTATTGCAAGCAACTTTTTAGTAAAAGAACATAAAAGATACAATGGCAAATACAAACATTACACATAGATTTTTCCCCTGGAAACCCAAACTGGGAAAACCATCATATTCTATATTCATTCATTGTGATACATTGTTTACAATACAATATACATATAGGAGCCAACTACATCCAAAACCCCAACCCAATGACCTGGATTAGTCAACAACCCTAATTCCTTAACCGAAAATAGAAAACCATTGGCAAAGAAACCATGTGCTGAAAAACCACCTAAAATATGTGACATGTTTTCCGAGGCAAAAAAATATGTGACTCATTTTTTGAGGTAGAAATTTTTTTCTTGGGGGCACTGCCCCCGAACCCTCGTGCGAGGGGAATTCGCCCCCTTGTGTGCCCAACACAACACTCATACAATACTACTCATGCAAAGAATATAACACATACCCAACATTCTCCCACTTGTTGTTTTCTTTGCATACAAGGGGTTACAAGGCTACATAGTCAATAATCCAAGGCAACAATGCCCATAGATCCTCTACATTAAGATAACTTCTCAGTGCTCACATATTTTATTAATGAATCTGCAACATTTTTGAAAGTGTCCACCTTCATCAACAACACCTTATTTTCTTCAACCATGTCTCTCACAAAGTGATATTAAACATCAATATGCTTTATATTTGAATGATAAGATGAGTTCTTCACGAAGAATATTTCACTCTGAATATCACAATCTATCCTTACATATTGTTGTACCAACCTAAAACCTGAACACAATCTTTGTAACCATACTGCTTCCTTGCCTGCATGAGTGGCTACCATGTATTCAACTTTTGTAGTTGAGAGTGCCACTACAGATTGTCTTTTGCTCATCCAACTAATTGCTCCTCCAAATAGGATAAACACATACCCACTTGTAGATCTTATGTGATCTACATTGCCAACCCAATATGCATAAAAAAAACCATGTATGCCCAACACTCTATCCAATCTCGGTCTTCATTGATAGTGCAATCCATAACTAATAGTTCCAAACAAATACCTGAAAACCGTCTTTACTACTGTCCAATGCTCCTTCTCTGGTTTTTACATATACCTATTCAATACTCCCATTGCATGTGCAATGTCTGGTCCAGTATAGACCATTGCATACATCAAACTTCCAACTACACTAGCATATAGAGCATGAGACATGTCCTCTTCCTCTTTTTGTGTCTTGGGACACTAATCCACAAATAAATTTACACCTACATGAACAGGAATCCTGATCATCTTACATTCTTAGATATTAAACCTCTGCAATATTGTCTTGACATATTTCCTCTAATTTAACCAGAGTTTCTTGTTTTCCCGATCTATTTTATTTTCCTTGTCCAAAATGAAATTTGTAGCACCAATACCCTTCATGTCAAACTTAGAGAAAAAATGAGTTTTCACATCTCGAATAATCTCCTTTTCGTTTCCAATCAACAACAATTCATCCACACACAATACGAAGTAAATAAGATGGTCACCTATTAATTTGAAATACACACAATGATCTACTTTGCTCCTTGTGAAGCCAAGTCCCAACATATAAGTATCAAATTTTTGATACCACATCCTTTGTGATTTATTTTGATGTAGGAGCATCTGAACCAAATGATATCTTTTGACCCAAAGGGTCAAAAACCTTTATTAAGGTAGTTGGTTCCCTAATCTTCTATTTTTGTTATGTAATAAATCTCTCAAATACCTCTAGGAGGCATCGAGGATCTTTCTGTTAGCTATGAGGTTGGGTGGTTTCGTAATTATAGATGATTAGAGGATTTTTAGTGATCAGGTTGTTGAGATAACCGAGGTTCAATCAAGCTTAAATTTGTGTAATTGTATTGAGCAAAGGGTTGGTTGATTGACTAGTTAGTTGATGTAAGGGGACGGAAACTGATTCTGAAGATGATGTAGACTTGAATAAAATTATTAGAGAATGACTGATTCTCCTTTAGATCTCTGTGTGTATATTGTTGTTATCATAGGGTTGAGAAATCTCCAGTTGCAATTCTAGTTTAAACTTGTGGTATTGATCTATGCATCCATGAGAGAATGAGATAGTTTCCTTTTGAGTGTTGACAGGTAGATTCCTGAGACGATCTGCAGGGAAGAAGCAAATTCTATATGGAGAAAGTGATCATCATAGAGGAAGATCACAAACCATTAATCTCTCAGAAAGAACAAACACCAACCGTCCGATTCATTGGAAGGCTGGTCAACGATCGAATCAATCCATACCCATCATATATACAAGTACTAGATCAAGTGATGGGAATCATTGTAGAGATCGAAGGAGAAATTAACCAACGAACTATGTGGAATCCTGCAATCCACCAGCTTCGTAGGTTTCGTCGGGGTGGATGATCAACGACCAAAATTAAAACGGATCTAGGTGAGCAATTTTCCCATTGTGGAGATCCAACTCTGCGATAAACCATGCGCTACTCGAGGTTCTGCAATCATTGTGAATCGTCGATCTCAGGACGAACGGTAGGTGTACCTGCAAGAAACCCACACATTAATGTTGCATATATTTGAACTGAGATTGATCCTGTGGGTGATCTACGAGTTCGACTTGGCTCCTGTCAAGATTTTAGTAAGGATCTAGCAGGGTTAACTTTGGCCTTGCATCAGTTTAGTATTAGAGAAAACCAATTTCTCTTGATAAGTGAACCATGCCACCAAGGAGGCGAGGTGGAATTCCTCTTGGTAGAGGTCGAGGTAGAGCAGTAGGAGATGACACTATATTGGAGGAATTGAGGAGGATGAATGTTAGAATGGATGCCATGGAGACGGACCAAAGAATAAATCCTAAAGCTGGTTATATCAGTGATGAAGCAAAGGCTCAATATTATGAAGAAGAAGCCGAAGAGACACAAGATGAAATAATATTGAGAATGTTGGAAAAGGCTAGTAGCAGACCAAAGATAGAGGTTCCTATGTATGATGGAAGTATTAATGTGGATGATCTAATGGACTGGATCAACACCATGGATAAATATTTTGACTTTGAATAGGTTGAAGACAGGAAGAAGGTGAAGTATGCAACTACCATACTCAAGGGACATGCACCCATCTTGTGGGATGAGTTGCAGATACACAGACAAAGGAAAGACAAATCAAAGATTAATCAATGGGATAAGATGGTGAAAAAAATAAAAAGTAAATTTGTCGGCCCTCGACCAAATTTTGAGGAAATCTTGGTCAGGTTTGACCACCTTTTTGGACTTTGATGCAGTGATCGAGGAAGGAGCGCCTAGGCGGAGCTGAGATCACGGATCTCACTTGTTTTGTGGGATTTATGGACCCGACATGGGGTTCTTAGGGTTTTGTAACGAGTTATGGGATGTCGACCCATGGGTTTACCCATGATTAGGCCTTTTGTAAATGTAAAAGTATAAATAAGAATAAGATTGTAAGGATGAGTAGTAGTAGAAGCAAAGTCGATAGCTTGTAAGGCTAAGTGCAAGTAGTTTGGGGTTGCTTAGTGCAACAGACTGTGTATGTAAGTCTCTGTGCTTGATAGAGGAGTTGGCTTTGTGCCTTGACCTGATTTTGGGAAGGTGGATTTGGTGCTTAGTGCGTAGATCACCTATCTGGTGCAAAGCTTGGCTTTGTGACATAGTGCATAGGAGTAGAAGAATGTAAGAGATTGAAGCCTAATAAAGAAGAAGAAGCAGTTGGTGGATGTAGCCCCACAATGGGGTGAACCACGTATATCATGTGTTGATGGTTTTCTTTGTGCTATGATGTTTATGTTGTGAATCTGCTTAGTGGATTGATTGTTATATATGATAGATGGATCTATGAATGCTTAGTGCTTTATTTATGTTGAATGTGCTAGATCTAACTTATGATGCTAAGTGCAATGTGTATTTTGTCATAGTTACTGCGCCGATTTATTCTTAGGGTTTGTTCTGCGATGTGAATAAAGTTGATAAACTAATGCTTGTTATTCTTAAGTACTTTGCAAATTAAGTGTAATCAGAGATCTGTATCCCAACTTGGTTATAGACACCTGAGTCCTATAACCCCTCCAACCTCTACCTCGGGTGAGACTTCGCTTGCTTCATAGGTGTTGCCGAAAGGGCCGGTAGTTAGGATTTTGTTGGTGCGCTGTTGAAGTGCTGAACCCTGGGTCTGTCCCTGTGCCAACAAATGGTTCCATTGCCAGGACCTGGAACTATGATTGCTGGGAACTGAAGTAAAGAAAAGAGAAGCTCTGTGCGTAGATCTGTCACTATAGTGCGCAACATCCTACTTGACTTGCGAAGATCTGTGCTAAGAAAGAGACCCGATCTGAAGAAAAGAGGTAAGATCTTGAAAGAGGTAAAGCTTTTTGGTTTGATAAGAGTAAGATAAGTGGAAATTTTTTAATAGATTCCATCATAGTCTGAAAGCTAGGGCATAGTTGGAAGAAAGAGTTGATATGAATAAAGTTGATAGAAATAAACAAATATATGTTATTCCTATGCATAGAAAGAATTTTTGGACTAATAAGTGGAAGCAGGAACCTAGAAAGATTTTTTTTTCAGATTGCAGGTCCAGCACTGTGACCCTAGTGCGAAGTACAAAATAAGTTGGGGAAAATACAAAAGAAAGAGAGGATTGAAACTATGTTATAACTGCAGAAGACTGGAACATCTTGCTAAGGAATTCCCTGGTACATGCCCTATTTTTCTTTGTTGTAAAATTGTTGGTCATAAAGTTGAGGATTGTCCAAGGACGATTGCTAAAGTAGAAAAAATGAACTTGAGACAAGATAACTATGAAGGAAGTCAAGAGAATAAGAGCATGTTAGAGAATCATCAAGAGAATGAGTTAGAGAAAGTTTAGACTACATTAGAATAGTTGAAAGAAATGATGGATGATCACAAAGATGCCAGTTTACCAGAGATATTGAAAGTAAAACAACACACAAGTGAAATAATAAGAGACTTCGACATGGACTATGTCTTGGATGAGTAAACACAAGTAAATATTATGATAGAAGGCACTTGGGAAATTTTGGGGAAGCCTATTGTGGTACCTTCATTAGGAAGGATAGGCTTGTTTAAAGGAAAGATGATAACACTATGTGGAAGAGTTACTAATGTACCTGTTATCATCCACAGAACATCGAATGAAGAGGAATTTGAAGTCATTAAGTTTGTTGAGAACAATGCCCCATTCCCACTTTTGTTAGGAAAGACTTGGATTGAGAGAGATCAGATCAGAGGGAAAGTAGAGGAAGAAGCTACATAAAAGAAAAAGAAAGAACTAAGGGATTTCATAGCTAGAAAAATAGATCGACTGATAGAAGAACGAGAAGTTGAGTCAAAGCAAGAGAAGGCAAGATAATTAGCTATCAAGGTTGAAAGAACTCAAGAAGGTTTGAAGGAGCTATCCATGCAAGAAGAAAGTATATCCACCCAGGAAGTGATAAGAGATGAGGTATTAACTTTGAACCCTTTGAGAACACATCCGCAATGCGAAGTCACTACGCTAGGAGAAGATAAGAATAAGAATGGAAAGAGGATTCTAGAAACAGTTAGAGAGACTTAGATCATAGGAAAAAAGGAAAGGAAGCTCAATAAGAAGAAATCCAAGTTGGAAAAGCTACAGGGAGTTAAAGAGAAGACTTCACAGGAGGCAGGTTTGCAGGATTTGAACCTCGCTGGAACAGGAGAACCACGTAGAATGGGACTTCACCATGGAAAAGCTATATGACCGTTGGAAGCACCCCGACCGTTAGAATGACGCTCCTGAATGGATAGGAAATGCATTTATGGGAGGATAGATCGCCTTTGGATGTTGAGACCTCGCCATAACAGAAAGATTCACATTGATGGAAGCATTCCTGCCCATTGGAAGAATCCATTATAACGCTCGCTTATTTAACCCGTCCGACGCCATGTCAGGGCCACTTTTTGCCTCCCGTGATTAGCTGAGAACTGATTGTGTGTCAAACTATGATTTCAAAACCTAGACCTCACCATCCATTGTTTACTCCATCTATCCGTTCGCCTACCCCGACCTGTCCATTTAAAAGAGAGAATGTCGGGTGAACAGATTGAGTTAGAGAAGTCCGTCGAAGAGGTTCTTAAGAAGTTTATGGCTGATAGAGCTATGTCTGAAAGTTTTCAAGCATCGTCGACTAGGGGACTCCAGGATTTCCCTTTGACTGGATGACATTCGGGCCGTACTAACCCCGTGACTGATAAGCGAAGTAAGCATCGCGACGATTTGGCTAATGCAAAGCAGATCTCGTCAATCCTACCTGATTATATCCCACCTTTAGCTGGCGTGCTTAACCGTGACAACATCCCATGGGACTTTGAGTACACTTTGATCACCGTGTACATCCCGAAAGGGATACGAGTAGTCAGAATCCAGTTGGGACAGATCCCATCTTTGAAGAACAACGAATTTAACCTTGGAGACAGAAATAACTACGCCATGCTCACACCTCATAGATACCTGATGAATACAACTAGGAATAAGCCTTGCATAGTCTCTCAACCCTATATTAAGGAGCTGGCGCAGTCCACTATACTTAATGTGATGAAGATTCTTCACTTTGGCCGACATTAGGAGGTTAACGCTTGTGTTAAACTCCTGTTGTCATGCTATCATGGTGGATACTTATGGCTTGATAGGCAGATTACTTTGGATCCGATGCTGATCCACTTAATTACAGGATTGAGCATGCAAGGACCCGACCCTCAGTAGTTCTACCCAGGGAAGGCTTCAGACCACTCCCTGGCACAATGCATAAAGGAGGCATATGAAGAAGTAGAAAAGGGAAAGTGAGGCTACAAGGTAGCCTCTATCCAGGATGGCACAATCAACCTCTCTTTCCAACTCATAGCTGGCAAGATTGTCCAAAAGAACCACCCCACATAGGTCACTAGGTTCATGGTGGACCTCGCAAGGAAATGCGTGGAGGGGATGTAGATGAATTGGGGGAATTACCTCGTTAATGAGCTTGATAAATAATGCCGCGAAGTGCATGATCAGGGATACAAGTTCCACTTCAGCTGGCTGCTTTTGTTAATTGCATTTGTTGCTTGGCAAATGCCCGAGGGAGAAAATTTTCCAGAAATTGAACCATCAGAGCCATTGGCAGCTAGATTTTCTACATTATGATATACAAATGACATGTCAAAGTAGTGGCAGTCAAATGCAGTGTTCCATGCCTACTATTAGCAACTAAAGGTTGTCATAGAGTCATTTCCGCACATGACATCGCACACCTTGAACTGGTACAGATCGATAACCAAGTTCCACATAGATCCACATTTTATTTATATCAATGCGCATAGGGATGAAAGCAAGGAAGAGTTATAGTCTTACTATAAGCTGACCGATGAAGACATAGAGTAGATCACGAAGGAATGGACAGAGGAATTTCAGGCACTTATCGCTGATGCCGAACTCTCCAATGCTGATATCATAGGAAGTCCCTTGGTCACCCAGTTCGAGCATGTAGGATAGACCATTGTGAAGAAGAAAAAGAAAAAGGAGGAATTCCAGGGTATACAAACTGACGAGGAGGACAAAGCCTCAGAAGAAAATCGATCTGGCTCACCTATAGGAGGAGGAGATGAAGTAAATGAAGAAGGAGGAGGGGATGAAGGATAAAAGTGAGGAGAAGGCAAAGTTACTCCGCCGAAGGATCCCTCTACTGAAACATAAACACCGAAGAAGAGGAAGGTTTCTCCGTAGAAACCCTTGGCAAGAAAGAATACATACGCCAGTAAGCCCTAGATGGAGGCCACACTCACAGAGGATGACATTATTCTAGTCCGTGAAGCGATAGAGGATGCTTATGAGGACATCCTATAGAGATATGGAGTGAAGCAGAACAAAATATATGGTAGGATAGAAAAGGAATTAAGAGAAGTACAAGAAGCTATTCGCTCGATCCGCACAGTCCTTACTGTGCCTTCCTCATCAAAGACTACAGAGTTGGGGGATGAGCCAACCCAACTTTGAAGACTTGTAGATGCAACAGAGGCTCGACTTCAACGAGTCCAAGAAGAGAAGGAGAAGGCTACCGAAGCCTTGAAACAAGAAAAAGAAGAGATCTTGGAGCAATTATGAGTTGCATGGTACTGTGTAACTGCTTATGAAAATGAGAAAGATGAGTTCCGGGCGATGCTCAAGGAAGACAAAGTGAAGATACAAAGGGAAAGGGACTAGTTGCTCACAGAGCAGATTGCAGTCAAATAAGTGGTGAGAAGAACACTTTGCTCTGTGTCAGGCTTTGCACAGGAGGAACATGAGGCAGTCGAGGTTCAAGTGATGAAGCTCGCTGAGGCCATTCAACAGCTTCAAGAAAGGGTAACAGAGTTGGAGATCCAAGTAGTACCAAGCACTCCGCAGGAGGTGCACAATCAGAGGGAGGAAGCCTCTAAGAGTGCAGTTGGAAGGATCAGAGCCCTCGCCTTAGAATGCAAGCAACTGAGCAACAAAAGTGCACAGACTTATGAATGCCTCGCAGAATATCCAGAGCTGAGGAAACTATAAGCATAGCTACATGAGGCGCAACAGTAGGCATCGTCAGTATAGGCGCAGATGAAGTTACTTACTGTAGTCAAGAGAATGAAGTGATGTCAAGAACAATGCACAGTCCAACAACATATTACTTCCATCCAGGGCAGAGTAATGGAAGTCACACAGAGGCTACAACTGGTGCAAGATGAATCCTACATGGTGTTTGAAGAGATCAAAGGACAAGGCTCACGACTGGACCAAGTGGTTGCGACAATGGAACAACACCTAGAAGGGTTTGTTACAGAGCAAATGATCCAGGAGTTCGCTGAGTAGGAGGCTCAGGTGAAGCAGCAAGTCAAGGAAACTCGAGCTAAGCTCGAGTCCCTCAAAGCAACACTGCCCAGATCTGAGTGACTCATGACAAGTCATAGGTAAGTGTTGGGGGCCTGTTGGCCTTCAACCAAGTTTTAAGGAAATATTGGTCAGGTTTGACCACCTTTTTGGACTTTGACGCAGTGATCAAGGAAGGAGTGCCCAGGGTGAGATGAGATCGCAGATCTCACTTGTTTTGTGGGCTTTCTGGACCCAACATGGGGTTCATAGGGTTTCGTACTAGGTTATGGGATGCCGACCCATGGGTTTACTCATGATTAGGCCTTTTTGTAAATGCAAAAGTACAAATAAGAATAAGATTGTAAGGATGAGTAGTAGTAGAAGCAAAGTCGATAGGTTGTAAGGCTAAGTGCAAGTAGTTTGGGGTTGCTTAGTGCAACATACTGTGTATGTAAGGCTCTGTGCTTGATAGAGGAGTTGGCTTTGTGCCTTGACATGATTTTGGGAAGGTGGATCTGGCTCTTAGTGCATAGATCACTTGTCCAGTGCGAAGCTTGGCTCTGTGGCTTAGTGCACAGAAGCAGAACAATTTAAGAGATTGAAGCCTAATAAAGAAGAAAAAGCAGTTGGTGGACGTAGCCCCACACTAGGGTGAACCATGTATATCACGTGTTGATGGTTTTCTTTGTGCTATGATGTTTATGTTGTGAATATGCTTAGTGCATTGATTGTTATATATGATAGATGGATCTATGAATGCTTAGTGCTTTATTTATGTTGAATGTGATAGATCTAACTTATGATGCTAAGTGCAATGTGTATTTTTTCATTGTTACTGCGTCGATCTATTCTTAGAGTTTGTTCTGCGATGTGAATAAAGTTGATAAACTAATGCTTGTTATTCTTCAGTACTTTGCGAATTAAGTGTAATCACATATCTTCATCCTAGCTTGGTTACAGACACCTGAGTCATGTAACCCACCCTGCCTCTACCTCGGGTGAGACTTTTCCTGCTTCGAAGGTGTTTCTGAAAGGGATGGTAGTTAGGGTTTTGTTGGTGTGTTTTTGAAGCGTTGAACCCTGGGTCTGCCCCTGTACCAATAAAATGTATGCCCAAAGACTAGCATTTGAACCTCTTTAATCAATTGCAAAACCTTAGGCAAAAAGGCATGATAGTTAAGGAGTATACAGAGGAATTCTATAGGATGAATATCAAGGCTGGACATATAGAAGGAGATATGGAGAAGGTGGCCATATATATTAATGGTCTCAGATATGATATTCAAGATGATATAGGGTTGTTGACTCTCAGGACTATTGAGGATGCATATCAAGCAACTTTGAAAGCTGAAGAGAAGATTGCAAGGAAGCAAAGTCAAATGAATAGAGGAAGAAGTACAATTCATGGCAGAGGATCTGATAGTGGAGGAAGAATCAATATTACTAAAGGTTAAGGAGAAAGATCAGGAAACCAATCACCAAGAAGAGGTGATTCCAAGGGTAGAAGATTTGGCTTCAGAGGAAGAGGCAGAGGAAGAGAAATAAGATGTTATACATGTGGTGAATTAGGACACATGTCATGGGACTATCCTAAGAATAAAGAAAAAAACCAGAGGAATTAAATGTAGTAGAAGCAAGGGAAGAACAAAAAAATGTAGCAGTTGAACCAGAATCTCCTGATATAGGAGAGTCATTTATGTTGAAAAGGGTCTTGGTTAAGGCATAAAAGGAAGTGATTGAGCCATCTTAGAGGAAAATATTGTTGAGGACTATATGCAAGTCAGGAGGTAAGTGTTTCCAAGTGGTCATAGATAATGGGAGTACAGATAATTTGGTTTCCACAGATATTTTAGAGAAGTTGGGATTGAAGAGGATGGCACATCCCACTCTCTATAGAGTGTCCTGGTTGCAGAAAGGACATCAACTCTTGGTGAATGAGCAGTGTAAGGTGGAAATACAAATTTATAACTATAAATATGTGGTGTTATGTGATATAATTCCAATGGATGTATGCCATGTTCTGTTGGGAATACCTTGGTAATATGATAGGAAAGCCATTCATGATGGTAGAAGGAATACTTACTCCTTAGAGAAAGATGGGAAGAAACACATGTTGTTGCCTTTGAAATATGAGACAACTAAAGGTGAATCAAGACCTAGTATTCTATTGATGAGTGGAAAATAAATGTTGTAAGGAGTTAAGAAAGTTGAGGAGCTACATTTTTCTCGAATTGGTAAGCCAAAAGTAATACTTACTTCTACAAATTTAAATGAACTGCCTGAAGAAGTTCAAGGTATGCTCAATGAGTTTGATGATATTATAGTAGATGAAATTCCTAATACATTACCACCTGTGAGAAATATCAGTCATCATATTGATCTGATACTTGGAGCAAGTTTTCATAACAAAGCAACCTATAGATTGACCCCTCAAGATAATGAGGAAAAAAAGAAGCAAGTGCAGGAATTGTTGGATAAAGGACCGGTGAAGGAAAGCTTGAGTCCATGTGTAGTACCAACAATACTTAACCCAAAGAAGGATGGAGGATGGCGCATGTGCACTAATTGTGAATTCTAACCTTGTACAATA
>CBVK0100020251.1:0-40540 GCA_900067695.1 Picea abies
CTCTTCCGATCTCACGTGGATTAAATTTTGTAATTAGGCCTCCTTTTCTAAATTATTTAGGGCGCAACTTCAAAATTAGGTGTATGCGGGCTACAATTTATAGGGTCGCGTATACACATGCCTATATGTGGTTGTTTTAACAACCAACATATAAGAAACCCTATATGTGATTCTGTACACTACATCTCACGTACATGTCCATGGATAATGTTTTTTAAAGGTTGCTAACTCAAAAAAGGGTTTGAATCTTGTAGGATGGTTCTAGAGTGGAGAGAAAGAGAGCATGAGGAGGTGGATGTTGCAGTGGAGAGAGATCCAAGGGCCCAAATGGTCTTAAAAATATGTGGGGTATTAAATTGTTTGGATCTCAAAGGGATGAGGCCTCAAGTGAGACTGCTACAACTACTTGTGTACTACTGGGATCTCGATAGTGAGAGCTTCAATCTTGATGGACAACCATTAAGGATTAAAGTTGAGGACATCTATTTCTTGACATGATTTTCACATCGGGTTGAGGTGGTCAACCTCAAAGCCGGGGGATTTGGGAGTGGCATGAATATCGAGGATTACATAGCCACTCATTGCATTGCAGGGACCGAGAAGGTAAGGAGCCAACTCCCCATTAGATCGATAAACAATCTAAGTCTCAATATTGTTGTTCTAGCTTTGACATGGATCACATGATCGACCTCTTTGCACCAAGCATTGAGGCCACTTATGTTCTACTCAGTAGGGTGCTTGTGACCCATGGTGTATGAATGGTGCATCTCACTGCTGGCCAACATGAAGAGCCTGTTGACATAATGAAAACAGGGTAGTAAAAGGAACATCGGGTTCGATTCTATCCTTTGTATTTTTTTTTTCGAGCGAGTCCCAGGCTTGGGAACTAGAGTTGAGATTATTCGGCATGGACCTCGTGATCCATCCATGGCATGGTGGATTGAGGTGATGAGGTGATAGGGGGAGGTAGGGTGCCAACACCCTACAATGATGACTTCTTATTCTGGTGGAGATGAAAGGCGATATATCTAGATGAATACCCTTACACAGGGATTGACTTCAGAGGAGATCCTGTCATTCCATTACCACCAGGGTACGCCTACTGAGACATAGGCATGTCACAATTTTTTACATATTTTTTTTTTTGTATTTTTGTATAAGGAGACAAAATATTTTTGGATGATTTTAAGTACTAATTAAACATGTATTTGATGTAGACGTAGGTCCACGATAGTCGGATGGACTTACATGACATCGTTGGAGACACCGAGGAGATGAGGTAGTGGGAGGGGACATAGAGAGAGTGCTTCAATATGTGTAGGGAAACCTGTCTCGTTTGACACAGAGGATTCCTATGGTTCAGGTGAAGGATATTTCAGAGGCTATGCAGCAGTAGGTGGTAGGTGTGCCCCGTGATTGGGTACGACTCTTTTGGTGTCTCAAAAAATTCATAGTCTTCTATCATGACACTCATTCGACGCCACAGGCGTAGATGTCATGACTATTGTATGATCGATTGTATATGTATATTGAGGATGTCATCCCCAATTTTGTACTATAAACATCATATGTTTTGAAATATATATAAAAACATGTATCTTTGTCTTTACTTATGTTACAATGTGTACATTGATGAAAATGTTTTCTTTTTTTTTAGTTATGTGACAAATGTCAATCTAAAAAAAAATTAGCATATGCATCGAATACATAATTAGAAATTCTAGGTATGTGATGAGAAGTAATAAAATCAAACTGTCGTTCCAAAATTTGTACCCGTAGGAATCATCGAAGTAGAGTAGGGTCACACACATGGTAACTATCATTCAACTTACATAATACTAAATGGGATTCCAAGTGAACTTCTAACAAGCGAATACCATGTGAAATTGCATCGCGCAAGAGTTCTATAACAACGCTATATTCGACCACATTATTCATGGATGGCCCTAGGAAAATGCCACCTGAAGACACCAGTAGACCCTCGGGTTAGTAAACAAGCCAAGTGGTAGAATCCAAGTTCTGTGTCTGATGATAGGCCCCATCTGCAAATCCTAAGTAGATCGAAGACTTCGTTGACATCTGCCAACTAAGGGAAAACTCAATAATAAAGATGAAGATAAAAATAAAGGGAAAATATATATACACTAAATTACATTAGTATACAAAGAGTTACACCCAAGCTTGGGGCTCAAGCGTAATATATTTTTAAATAGAGCCCATTCATAGGCTTAGCCAACTTGTTTCCTTCATAATATTCTAATTTGTAGGATCCTTTTTCTAAGACACGTCGCATGATATAGGGACCATGCCACATGGGTTTGAACTTGCCTTCCCCCAGTGGTTCTTTGGATTGATCATATAGAAGGACCAAGTCACCCTCATCATACTGTCGAGCATAGACAGACTTATCATAATGGACCTTGACACATCTTTTATTCACTTCAATAGACGTAGAGGTGTCTCGACGCTGCTCATCTAGACTCTCTAGGTGTACGAGGCGTTGTTCGAGATCGGAAGTGTCAGGTAGGAGCGCAACTTCTAGTATAAGAGAAGGGATCTCAAACTCAATAGGTAAGTGTTGGCCCTCGACCAAGTTTTGAGAGAACATTGGTCGTGTTTGACCATTTTTGGGACTTTGACAGGCTGGTCAAATATTGAGCACCTAGGCGAAGTGGAGATCCTAGGAACCCGCTTGTTTTGCGAGATTTTTGGGCTTTTAGGGTTTATGTAATGGGTATGGGATGTCATACCATGGGTTTTACCCATGTTTAGGCCTTTTTGTAAATGCATAAATAGAGAGATAAGAAATGTAATAAGTACTAGAATTGACTTAGTGCAAGATATCTGATTGACTTAGTGCATTGTAAGTTGTTACGTGCAACAGACTGTGTAAGGCTTTGTTCTATTGAGAAGTTGGCTTTGTGCCTTGACCCAATTATGGGAAGGAGGATCTGGTGGGATGCATGCAGCTCTCCTTTCCTCTGCAGGGTTGGGCTTTGTGGCTCTGTGCACAGTAGCAAATGGCTATAAAAGATTGAATAAGACTAATAAAGAAGAAGAAGAAGTTGGTCGATGTAGCCCCACACTGGGGTGAACCACATATATCCTGTGTTGATGTGATTTTTGCAATGTTTTTTATGTTGTTTATGTGTTTATCTTCTTAGTGCACTAATATTTATATATGTTATATAGAGGTATGGATGATTAGTATGGTAAATGAATGCTAGATCTGAGTTGATGTTATGTGCTAAGCGATTGGAAGTGTTTGATATGATCATTACTGCATTGTTTTGTATTTAGGGTTTAATCTGCGATGTGAATGGTATTTATGAACTAATTCATATTGATTAGTTAAGTGCTATGTTAAGTTTTTTTATCAAAAATCTGTGTCCCATCTAGGTTGTAGACACCTGAGTCTTACAACCCCCCCTGCCTCTACCTCAGGTGAGACTTCATCTGCTTCGCAGGTGTTGCTGAAAGGGTTGGTATTTATGGTTTTATTGATGTGTTGTTGAAGCATTGAACCCTAGGTATTCCCCTGTCCCAGCAAATGGTTCCGTTGTCGGGACCTGAAACCGTGAGTGTTGGGAACTAAAGAAAAGAGAAAGCTATGTGCATAGATTTGTTGTTGTAGTGTGCAGTATTCTACTTGACTTGCGAAGCTCTGTGCTAAAAAAGGAACTGGATCTGAAGAAAAGAGGTAAGATCTTAAATATTTGTGTTGTGATAAAGGTAAGATAAGTGGAAACGTTTTCTTCGAAAGTATGAATCTAGGTATGTTTGATAGATTTTGTCCTAGTCTGAAAACTAGGGCACAATTAGAAGAAATAATAGATCCGAATAAATTTGATAGAAATAGAGAAATATATGTTATTCCTATGCATAGAAAGAATTTTCGGACTGACAGGTGGATGCAAGAACCTAGAAAGAATTTTTGCGGATTCTAGGTCCATCACTGTGATCCCAGTGCGCATTATAGAAAGGGTTGGGGATCGTTTAAAAGAAAGAGAGGATTGACATTGTGTTATAATTGCAGAAGATAGGGACATCTTGCTAAGGAATGCCCTGGTGTAGGTCCTATTTGTCTCTGTTGTAAAGCTATTGGCCATGAAGTTGAGGATTTCCCTAGAATGATTGCCAAAGTTGAAAACATGAACATGAGACAAGAAAACTATGAAGAAGGTCAAAGGACTAAGGATATGTTAGATAACCAGAAAGAATCAAAGACTATGTTATTACAGCTAAAAGAAACATTAAATGCTCACAGAGACATCAGTTTACCAGAGATATTAAAAGAGAAACAACGCATAGAAACACGAATAAGGGACTTCGACATAGACTGTGTCTTGGATGAGGAAACACGAGTGAATATCATTCCATAAAGCACTTGGGAAATTTTGGGAAATCCTACTATGGTTCCTTCATTGGGAAGGATAGGATTGTTTAAAGGAAAAATGATAACCCTATGCGGAAGAGTTACTAATGTACCTATGATTTCTCATGAAACATCGACCGAAGAAGAATTTGAAGTCATTAAGGTTTTTGAGAACAACGCCCCTTTTTCACTTTTGTTAGGAAACAATTGGATTGAGAAAGATCAGATACAATGGAAAGTAGAGCAAGCTACAAAACATAAAAAGAAAGAATTAAGGGACTTCATAGCTAGAAAGATAATGAGACTAATAGAAGAACAAGAGGATAAGTCGAAGCAATAGAGGGCCAAATAATTAGCTGTTGAAGTTGAAAGAACACAAGAATGCTTAAAGAACCTATCCATGTAGGAAAGAAGTGCATTCACCCCGGAAATAGTAAGAGATGAGGTATTATCTTTGAACCCTTTGGAAGACCCTCAGTAGTGCCAAGTTACTATGCTAAGGGAAGATAAGAATAAGAATGGAAAGAGGAATCCAAAGACTCAAATCACAAGAAAGAAGTCCAAAAGTCTCAGTAAGAAGAAAGAAAAATTAGAAAAACTATAGGAAGTTCCAAAGAATACTTCACAAAAGACAAGCTTGCAAAACTTGAACCTCACTGGAATAGCAAAACTGTGCAGAATGGGACTTCGCCACGGTGAAGTTATATGATCGTTGGAGGAGTCCTGTTGGGGTTAAAGTGGTAGTGACTAGAGAACTTCGCTCTGTGTCGGGCTTGGAACAGAAAAAAGAAGATTCAGTCGAGAGCCAAGTGGGGAAGCTCGCTGAAGCCAGTCAACAACTTCAAGAAAGAGTAACAGAGTTAGAACTTCAAGCAGTGTTGAGAACTCCAAAAGAAGTGCACGATCAGAGGGAAGAAGCTACCAAGAATGTAGTAGGACAAATTAGGGCATTGGCCTCAGAGTGTAAGCAATTAAGTGATCGAAGTGCGCAGACCTATGAGCACCTTGTAGAAGATCTGGAGCTGAGGAAATTGGAAGCACAACTCCAAGAGGCGAAGCAACAAGAATCCATCATGCAAGCAAAGATGAAGCTGCTTACTGTAGTTGAGAAGATGAAGAGGTCACAGGAACAACGCACAGTTCAACAACAGGTTACTGTTATCCGAAGCAAGGTTATGGAAGTGAAACATAGACTCTAGTCGGTGTAGGATGAAGCCTGCACACTTTTTGAAGAGATCGAAGGATGAGGCTCACAGTTGGAATAGGTGGTCTCAACAGTGGAACAGTGCCTGTCATCGAGCAAGTAATTCAAAATTTCTCCGAGCAGGAGGCTTTGAAGAAGCAACAATTCGAGGAAGCTCGAGCTAAGCTCGAGGCCTTTGAATCAATCTTGCCCAGATCAGAGTGACTCGGGACGAGTCACAAATGAGTGTTAGGGGCATGTTGGCCCTAGACCATGTTTTGAGAGAAAATTGGTCGTGTTTGACCATTTTTTGGACTTCGACAGGCTGGTCGAAGATGGAGCTCCGAGGCGAAGCGAAGATCGTGGGACCTCTCTTGTTTTACGAGATTTTTAGGATTTTAGGGTTTATGTAACGAGTATGGGATGTCATCCCATGGGTTTTACCCATGTTTATTCCTTTTTGTAAATGTATAAATAGAGAGATAAGAAATTTAAGAAGTACTAGAATTGGCTTAGTGCATTGTAAGTTGCTACGTTCAACAAACTGTGTAAGGCTTTGTGCTATTGAGGAGTTGGCTCTGTGCCTTGACCCAATTCTGGGACGGAGGATCTGGCGGGCTGTGCATAGATCTCCTATCCTTTGCGGAGTTGGGATTTGTGGCTCTGTGCATAGTAGAAGATGGTTGTAAAAGATTGAATAAGACTAATAAATAAGAAGAAGAAGTTGGTGGACGTAGCCCCGCACTGGGGTGAACCACGTATATCCTGTGTTGATGTGCTTTGTGCAATGTTGTTTATGTTGTTTATGTGTTTATTTTATTACTGCACTAATCTTTATATATGTTAGATAGAGGTATGGATTCTTAGTATGGTAAATTAATGCTAGATCTGAGTTGATGCTATGTGTTAAGCGATTGGAAGTGTTTGATCTGATCATTATTGCATTTTTTTGTATTTAGGGTTTAATCTGCGATGTGAATGGGATTTATGAACTAATTCATATTGATTAGCTAAGTGCTTTGTTAAGTGTTGTGATCACAGATCTGTGTCCCAGCTAGGTTGTAGACACCTGATTCCTACAATCCCCCCTTCCTCTACCTCGGTTGAGACTTCATCTGCTTCACAGGTGTTACCGAAAGGGCCGATAGTTAGGGTTTTGTTGGTGCATTGTTGAAGTGTTGAACCCTGGGTCTACCCCTGTGCCAATTGTAAGATCAACTCCACATCGTGTACTAACTGCAAAGGAGAAAAAATGGTGGATGTCTTGATTGAGGTTCGGTATGCCCAAAGTGCAAGATACAACATGATATGTCGATCAGATTTGCTCTAGTTGATATTTTTTTGCAAAATGGTCTTGAGAGACTTGTTCATGGCCTCCACTTGTCCATTTTTCTAGGGGTAGTAAGGGGAAGAATGACCATGCTTAAACCATAGTTTATATTCTATTTATTTCATCATTTCATTCTGAAAGTGACTGCCATGATCAATGACAATCTCACTTAGGATTATTAATCTGGCTATAATATGATTGAATACGAAGAAGGCGATAGTCTTCGCATCGTATTTAATTGTAGGCATGGCCTATACCCACTTAGTTAAGTATTTTACAGCCATGATAATGTGTTGATTCCCCCTAGCCGAAGTTGGGTTGCAATCCACAAAGTCCACCCCCCACTTGGTGAAGGGACCGACGGTAACGACTAGATGGATAGGGGTTGGATGCGAGCGCATTTTATGAGTGAACACTTGGTAGGGGTGACACTTCTTAACTGCTTCGATGTAATATTTAAATATAGATGGCCAACAATAATCAGCTCGCAAAATTTTCTGGGTTGTCGCAAGCCCAGATAGATGAACACCACAAGCCCCATTATGGCAGATGTTTAGATAAGACTCAACTTCTTCGTGATTTAAAAAATGACACAAGATATTGTCTATTCCTCGGTGATACAAAGTGTCACCGAAGATAAGGTATTTCTTATCTTGGTATTGTATATGTCGTCGATCATCTTGCTAGAGATGTTGAGGGAACTTCAAGGTTTGAAGATAGAGAACAATATCTCCATACCAGGGGTTGGATGACGATACAAGGAAAATTTGTTCATCCACAAATGAATTAACATGAATAACACCCTCATATAGCCGAGGGAAGTCGAATATTAACTCTGCAAATACTAGTGATTTTTTGGACTTTGCAGAAGAGAAATCGATATCAAACTCTTGTAGAATGACAATCCATTTATTGTACTTTCCCCCTATGATACGCCTCATAAGGACATATTGAAATGGATTGACATCAGCAACCACAGTAGTTTTTCAAATAAATATGTAGTGTCGTGATCATTGGACTGCATGAACGAGAGCCAAAGATAGATTTTCAACATGAGAATACTTGAGTTTAGGGTCGACTACGTTTTGACTAATACAGTAAATGACATGTTCATGAAGCTCATCATGCTCCCAAACCAACACAATACCAATCGTCTCTTTGGACGCAGCGACATAAAGCAAGTAATCTCTACCATAGTCTAGAGACTTCAACAAAGGCATCGATACCAAAGCTTTCTTCAAATCATTGAAGGATTCCTAGGACTACTCATCCCAGATAAAAGGAGTGTCCTTCAAGAGACACATGAAACCCTTAGTAATATTGGCATAGTTCACTATAAACCATCGTAAAAGGTTATTTTTCTCTTGTAAACCTTGAAGTTGGAAAATAGTGTGTGGGGGAGACAATCGAAGTATTTCCTCAACCTTTAACGGATCTACCATGATCTCAGTCTCAGAGACTAAAAATCCTAGAAGTTGACCTAACCAAATGAAAAATATGCATTTATGAGGGTTCAACTGGATGAGATAATGGAGACATCTTTCAAATACTAGTCGAAGGTGCTTAGGGTCATCCACTCTCTTATAGGAGGGAGCAGCAAGATCGTCGAGATAGGCTTCAACTATATGATTTAGATCGTGAAATACGAAGGTCATAGCTTGTTTGAAGGTTGCTCCGATGTTTTTAAGGACAAAATGCATCTTCCGATATGCGAAAGTACCCCAAGGGAAAATAAATTATGTCTTATGTTGGTCATCAGGTTTAATCTGAATTTGGTTATACCCTAAAAATCTATCCATGAAAGAAAAAACTTTGCTTCTCACACACTCGTCGAGAATATGATCGATGAAAGGTGTTGGGAAGTTGTCTTTAGGACAAGATTTTTTCAAGTAACAAAAATTCCTGCATACACAGATGGTTCCTTTCTTTTTATTCACAGGAATAGGATTGCATACCCATTCAATCAAGGGAACCAGGTAGATAAAGCTAACATTAAGAAATTTTTCTACCTCTGCATTAATAGCAGGGGAATTCCTGTGATTGAAAGCTCTAAGACATTTTCGAATAGGATTAGAATTTAGGTACGTTTTAATCTCATGTTTGAAAATTCGAGGGTCGATTCTTGGCATCTCTTCATATGACCAATCGAATACATCTCATAATTCCTTGAAGAGTTCGGTGTAGATAATAATTTCTTCTGGCGAACAATCTTCACCGATGTATACATTTTCAATATTTCTAGGGATACTAGAGATATCTATCATGATGGTAGGGGAGATACTCGCCATGTCTCCTTCGGCATAAATGTTATACGTATCAAGAGGAACTACGACATGACCGACTATCTTTCTCAAAGTATATCTAAAATCATCTTGTTCAATTCTAGCAAGATCTGGGAGAAAATAAGAACAATGATGCATATCATCCCAGGTCCTGTTAGAACCATTCATGGGCTCAATGATTGCTTCATTTGAAGGAAAAGTCTCATCGAGGCAGTCACATGAATAAGACGATGAAGTGGCCCACACGGGCTCCATAACAGGATCATCCTCGTCTGCCTGCGAGGTAACATAATCTGGATCGACAAAAGAGTCAAGAACAACTTGATATGCAATATCTGTTGTCGATAGTGGCATGGCCATTCCAGAATGTAACTAACCTTCACAAGATGTCGTCGAGGAATGTAGGGTCCAAGGATCATTAAAATAGGAAGTGAGGAAAGGAATGGACCTCTCTGATGAAACGAGCCTACTGGACATGGTGTATATATGGTGAACCGGTGCCATGAATTTTAAGGTACCCATCATCAATGAATACATTCCGACACTGATATTCTCAGTTTTCGGCTGAGAATTGTCGATCACGGGGATCGACGATCTAGCAGATGCATTGGGGCTAGCGTATGTAAAGGACAACTAGTTGATCATCACAATCTTCCCATCATGAGGAAAACAAAGAATATGGAAGACGAATGATATGATTGCAGTCGTAGCCTAATTCCAATTGTTTCCTAGTAACAAGTTATAATCAAGGGGTGCATCAACCACCTCGACATCCACCTCTATTTTCTTCCCACCTAACTGGATCGGAAAGGAAGGAATAATACCATGAAGGTGGAAGGAAAGACCGTCAAAGAAGTCAACATGGTCGGGGACTGAGAAAGGGTCGGAGAGCTCAGGGATTTCCAACAGACCAGGGACATCACACATGTTGTAGTGCCTTCATCAACAAAAATATGCTTGATGGTATACTTCGAGTAAGCCACATGGATTTGGAATGCCACATGGTAAGGAAAGTGAGGCTTCAGATCTGTGATGCCAAACTTGATAACTTTCGAGCCACATGGATCTAGAGCTCCTAACATAGATAGCAAGGAATTCCTCTGTGAAGGACACATCTGGAGTACCTCCATAGCCGACATCTCACAAGGGGTTTGACCTAGATCCTCAACAATAGAGTAATTATGGGCGGCTCTAGCATTAGGATTGTGGGTAGAGCGCTTGAGTACTCCTTTCAGAATACAAGGCGGGGGCTCTAGTTTTTCGATCTGTAAGTGCATCTCTAGAGGAGGGGGAGACTCTAGACCAGGTACATTATGTGGAGAATTGTAATCGCGAGACCGAGTGGCTACATTAACCTCATATTTAACCATATTTATGCATAAATGATCATCGTCTTGCACCGGTGGGTTTTGACTACCACTCGTGACATTTCTAGCATTTGAGGAGCTCGAGGCTATGTGTTGGTTATGTGGAAAAGGATTAGTCATCACAACGAGTGGTAGAGACAAAATCCTTGTAGCTTCTACAAGTTTGGGGCATAAATGGGTAAGGTGATCGTTTGTACAAAGCTTACAGGGAAACTTCACCTTTCGACTTTCTTTCTTTCCCTCACCAACATTATTATTCAACTTCTCATTATTACCATTGTCCTTGGGTTTATTACTATTCTTTCCACCCTTACGATTATTATTACGTCCTTTATTTTTATTCCCTCTTGGTTGTTGGTTACCATTCAAGTTGGTCGACAATTGCACAGAATGTACATCTGCCAACTGAGTGGGATTGGAGAACACAGACGAAGTTTCCCCTCCTACAAACTAGTTTAAAGACAACTCTTTCAAATGGATTGTCACCAAGTCTATGTATTTCACATTGGTAGAGCCTACAATCCCATCGACATCAGTCCCGAGATTTTGTCTAGGGTCATAGTTTGACCTCGGTGTGTCTGGAAGAATATCATATAACATCCCAGACTGAGAATATATAAGATCTAACTGCCGGGCTTTAAAAATCGCTTCTTCCTCAGATGTAACCCCAGATGTAGAAACATCCTACAAAATATAAGGCAGGAGAGACTTAAGGAACCACTCTGGCAGGAATTATGGGGGTATGTAGGCCTTGATAAACCTCTTCCATCTACACCACTCCTGGATGTGATTTGATATGTGAGTGGCCTTGTCCCGGTGAAGGGTCGATAGAAGTTCTATGCAAACATCGCAACGAACCGACAGTTGGAAGTTTTTGAGGAAGAATAAAACCATATGATTAAATTTTTTGTATGACCCCTTAGGTATCTCGATATACCATTTCATGGCGACTCCCATGAGGGTGTGTTGAGACAATCTCAACTGAATAGAATCGTCGTTAAGGGAATTCAAAGAGCACCAAAGGTGGAAAGTAGTAACGTGATCAACAAGATCCTCACCAGTTTTACCCTTGAGTTTTGGAATATCCTAAGAAATCTTAGTTGGGGCGGGGGACGATGTCGGATCATGACACACGACGTTGTTCATTTAGACAAATATGGCAGATTGATCATGTCTAGAAAAGGGATACGAGGTTGCGGTATCTGGCCCCAACATCCCTGGAAATATTGTTGTTGGGGAATCACAACCCATATAGGGTTTTGTTAAGAATGATGACCCTGTCTGGGATTGTAAGACCCTCCTCTGAACTAATTTGTGAGAGGTTGGTAGGGAACCATTCTAGTAGGAATGTTCTGTTGAGGGTTGTAAAAAATACCCCCAGTCGGAGTGGCTCCAAGTTAAGGGTTTCCCAAGGTATGAAACTTACCTCCTCTGGGTGTGAATCCAGAGGATAAATGTGGATTCATCATGCCAAACATATTGGTCAGAATCGGTACAGAGGAGGTGGGTGTAAAGGACGGAACGTGAGCAATATCTTGTTCTCGAGGTTGGCTACTTCATCCAGGAGCATTGGGATTAGACCTGGGGTGAAAAGGAGGAAGGCCTCCAACTGTAGGAGTCATTTGTGGGACATGAGAACCACCAAATGAGAAAGGCGTATGTGAAGGAGCCATTCCCCCAAGTCCAACACTAGTATTCAGACTAGCCATAGGGATGGAGGATGAAAATTGCGATGTGAAATTCAACATACCATAAGAAAAAGGGATAGAGGCCATAGGGATGGACTAAATATTGTAGGTTGGTGAGTGACAAAAAGACCCAAAAGGTGTCATGTCTATAGGTTGAATATTCACTATAGGATGGACAGGTGTGATGATAGGAACCTCCGGCACTACAACCATGGTGGTTGAATGTGTCGAAGGAGTATTGTTAAATATAGTGGGTATGGGAGTTGAAGGACTCCTAGTATCTTTCTGACTCAATTTAGTACTCATCCTTGTATGATCACAAGTCTGGTAAGTGGAGGTGTGTGTACCACATTTGATAACTTTATGTCTTTTAGAAGGTAAAGACTCAAAATGCATGCAGTGGTAACTGTAACAAGCAGCGAGACCTGTGGGGAAGCTAGTCTGGCTCCACGATGACTCAAGACTCGTGATATAAAAAACAAATCCTAAGGCCAAGTAGTAATCAAAGAGCACACCAAAAATAATCAAAAGGATAATATACACACAAACATGATAAAGTGGTTGAAAGGGGCCTCTCTCCCTAAAGTAGTTATGCCTCACCCAAGAGGGGCCTGAGACTCTCCCTGCTAAAGATCGAAGGTAACATAATCAGTTATAAGGGCCCTCAGGGGTTAAAAATCAGTCGGTCATAGACCCTCAGAGAGGTAATCCTCCATAAAGGTTGTGTATTGTTTGATCCTTATCTAACATAGGGTGCATGCAAAATAACCCCTCTAAGTAACCTATGTCGTACCTAAGTCAAGAAACTAAGAAACCATGATATAACCAATGTACAGGAGAACAGTCGTAAGTCAGGTCCACTGTATGGGCAAGGTAACAAATTTCAAAACCTCAAAAGCATCGCCTCTCACAAAGGTAAAGGTACTATCAATATCCCCATATACGAATAGATCCCCAAAAATATATTTGATGCTAATAAGGTATTGGGGGGATATCCCTTCAAAAAACCTCACGCGGCCTTGTGCTTAACTCCGGTGTAAGAGGAGCCTCCTAATATTACCAATTATACAATATATTTCTCCGCTCCCTTAGTCAGACACATATGTTGATTTAATATCCTTGGAGAAGTTTACTCACAAAATCCTATTCCAAGGCTCTAAATCCTAAGCTAGTTTGTGCACCCTAGAAAAATAAAATCGTTACTAATCAATTTTAAATTATCAGCGTTACTTTTAGTGGCCTTGCTTACTCAAAAAGGTGTGGTCATGAAACTAATGATGTTATGAACCAACAAGTAAAATAAATGAACATGAATACAATGCAAAGTCCTAACTTCAATTCCCAATAAATTGTATGCTTTTCAAAATGAAATTCTCAATTTAGTTATGCAATTCCAAATAATATAAAATATTTCTTTACATGTACTAATATCAATGATAAGGACTCAAAAGATCAAATGCCAACAATGTAAAATGCCTAATATATTTGTATTTTCAATATAAGAGAATGAAAATGCAAGGACTGAACAACAACTTGATATAAAAAATCTATTGTGTGTAAACAAAGACAAACCAAGTAGGATATCAAGAAGCAAACACCTAGCCCAAGATGCAAGGAAAATCAAATGAAAAGGATGATGAGAAAGACACCGCCCAAAAATTCAACCACAGAAAGGTTTCCTATTATTCCACATACACTTAACAGTCATAATATAGACCCAAGAAGACTCAACAACCATCAAACTCAACAACCAAACAAAAAAGGGTGATGTACGCGAATGTTTAGGGGAAAAGCGCATATATATGCCTCTTGAAGGAGGCCAACATGCGTATATATGCAATTGTCAAGAAAAAACCCATGTATATGTGTTAAAACATAGCCAGGCTAAGAAGAAGGCTAAGAAACTCAAACTCAGAATGAAAAAAGGTTCTCAAGTAGTTAGACGACAAGAAACTCAATATAAACGAGAGAAATCTAAGGAGAAAAACACTTCAAACCCAGAAAAAGAAGATTTTATCCCAAGTATGGTCGTCGATTATGTTACGAGGAAAATATCTCTATGGCTAGGGGTAAACCACAACAAACGAAAATGACTGCAAAAATCAACTCTAATATCAGGTATTCTATATAAACAAATATTCTAGCAAGACAAGATAAAAGGCCTACCTCGTCCAAACGTTCGATGAATTCCACCATTGAGCACTTGACTCAAAGAAATACACTTGCAACTTGTCTTGAACAACCAAGAAATGAAAGAATATGGTGATAATATATAATGTTATCACATTCAATAGCATAATCCATCAACATTCATAACAAATACGCCCATGGAATAACAAATCAAATATTTACAAGATATTAATTGGATGAGAAAGGAGTATTTCTATTAAAATATAATCAGTAGAAGTGAATGAATTACAAAATTCCGTGTCAGCACGGTTCGAAACCGAGAAACTAAGTCCCTTCCAGCTGGGCCTCCACCACTTCAATCCTCCACCAAAGGCAAGCTCATATAAGAGAGGCAATGAGGTTCTCAATCAAGTAGGGAATATCTTGGGGGTTGAAAAATGTGTTCAGACTTAAAAGGACAAAGGGATGCAGACTCAATATGAAGTGAATAATTTCTCCAGAGTAAATTTTCTCTCAAATTTGAATTCTTCCCCTCTTTTCCATAGCTCAAATTTGGCCCATTTGTAGCCTTCAAGTGGAACTAAAGGGTCAAGTTAGAACATTTCCATTATATGGAAGGTCAAGGATCATGGATCTCGTGACTTGACATGGAAACCCGACACCATTATTTTAATTTTGGGCCCAAAACTCGATTTATGCGGGTTGTAGTGGTGCAACCTAGGTATACGTATGTTGTACAATAGGTAGGGCGCATATATGTGGAAAAATAATGTTTTTAGCTTTGGGATTTGCAAAATGGGACTTCAATTCTGCATAGGGAAATGGAAAAAGGCCTTCTGTGAAAGTTTGCATAGGGTGAGGAAAATATTTCTATAACAAATCCTAACAGGCCATGGGAATCCATCTCAATGGACTACATTTCCGGCCTCCCGTCCACCAAGCGGGGAAATGACTTTGGTTTTGTGGTTGTTTATCATGTTGGGCCATGAATATGACCTCTATTTTTGCATATCTTTGACTTGTTTTTCACCCGTTCTGCACCAGTTACTAGCATCTTATATCTCCTTTTGACAAACATCTATCTATTTTGCTACATTTCTAGCCTATATCCTTTTGCCCTGCCTAACCATGTTTCTAAGGTAAAAATATCATCTTTTAATACATTTTGCAAATGTTTTAATCTTTTGAATGTTAATTAAAAGAATGCATACTATGATTAATGGACTAATGAAATATTGGGATGCAACTCTTTTGACTACTCTATTGCAGATTATCACATGTTGATGCGGCCTCCTTTTTGCTCGTGAAGCTTCATAAAAGTTTGATGCCACTTCAGCATACAAGATGGACCCCTATTCAAAGAAGAACGTATGCAGAGATGGATTTACTGGAATTTTTTATTCGAGGCAAATCTCATGACACTTTGTGTCATGAGATCGCCCATTCAAGTTTATTATGTAATTAATACTCTACATGGCTTTTCCATTTTTAGCATTGGTAGTTAGCTTAGATGGAGGATCGTCGATTCCAAAAATGAGGATTGAAACATTCTAAAATGATGGGTCTACCCCGGTATGAGGGCTGCGATTGATTTTGAAAAAATTCGACTGAGACTTTTGCTAAATAGAATGATACTGGTTTTCTCTCTGAATTGATGTCTGGTTAAAGATTGAACACATGGATTAATCGTTTCTGCAATAGCTGTTGAATGGATATGGTAGCATAGATTGTTCTTTTCTGAAACGTTAACAGGGATCTCTGTCTCTGTGGGAGGGCCCACCACCAGAGGTAGATGATCTCTCCATTTTATAGTAGATATACAAAGTAGATGTTGATTGTATTTTCTGTAGAAATAATCACTGTAGAAATTGTTCCATGTTTTTATGATTTAAATATGCAACTGTTAGATTGAATTTTGTTATAATTTAGATCACATGGCATTGTAATTCTGTAGAGTAATCTATGTGCACAAAGCATAGGATAGTTGGAAGATAGATTTGAATAACCATGTTTTGTGCTTTGTAGATTGAATCATCAATTTGCCAAAATTGTAGATTGAACTATAAGATAGAGATAGTGAATGGTAAAATTAAATAGGTTTTAAATTAATTCATAATGCTTGGATCATTTGAATTCTTGTTAATATAGATATATTTAATTGAATTTCAATGAATTTAATCAGTAGTCTGTAATTTTAAAACCAGAACGTAGAAGGAAGTCCGATTAAGTTTTTATCATTTACTTTTACGCAGGTTGGTTGAAGGAAATTAAAGAGTTAGTGACTTAGATTGAATTTACAGTTAGTGGATAATTAGTGGATTTGATTTAAGAGTTAGTTGTGATTTTGTAGATTAAGATATGCCATCAGGATAGCGTAGATTAAATTTATCCTTTTCATAGGATTTCCCTTCCATAGGAAATAGATTTACAAATAGAATAGAGTTGTTGTTAGTGTTTCGTACCCATTTCACACAAGTTACTCTATTTTGTACTTGTTCAACACTGTTATGATTACTTCAATTAATTAGAAGTTTAATATTTCCTTTTTGAACAGTGAATTTTAAATCTTTATTTTTAGATCTAGATTCATAGAGTATTTCTCCACTAGCACCCACAACATTGTAGATGACTAAAGGATAGAAGAGGATTTGGTGATTAAGATTAAAACATTTCTTTCTGCATTTTTGATATATTAATTGTGAATTAATAGATGATAGAATAGAATAGGAGTTTTGATTAAAAGTTAAAACTAAATTTAGATAATTTGAAGGAAAGCTTAGAGTTATGTTTGGTATTTAAATTACCTTTCTCTAGTTTTAGCATAGATTAAATGGTTTGCTTAGCATTAGTTGTAGACAATGGATGGTTAAAATAGAATAGATGGAATTAATGGTTAAATATCCTTTCCTGCATTTTGAAAGTAGAGAGTTTTATAGATAGATTAAATTGGCTTCTTTTTTAATAGTCTTTAGAAAATTCTTACCCGCACATATAGTGTAGCAGCTCTGAGATTACCAACCCTGGTTTGACAATTTAATGTTTTCAGGTCATTAGAAAAGTGATATAATTTTCCTGGCATTTTTGGCGCCATTGTCGGGGAGCTGTTTAAAAGGTAACTCAGATAGTTGGCTTTAATTATTTTTGACATTTTTGGTATAATTTTTTCTAGAAGGTTGATGGAGGAGGAGATGTAAGACGAGAGGTAAGAACCTGCGCATTTGTTATCACAGGTTCCTCTGAAACTCAATATTAGTATTTATTTTATTAGTTTCTTTTTATAGTATGTTTTCATGAGAAATAGAGATAATATAGGTAGATTTAGGGGAAAATCAAAACAAGAAAAAGATCCAAAAACTATTTTTGGTGGGCGACAGGGTTTTTTCACCACCTCTACAGATAGGTATTTTAAGAAAAAACAACAAAAAGGAGAAACCTCCACCCAAAAAGTAATAGAAACTAAAATCGAGATATTGGCTGAGGAGACTATTGAAGGAAACATAGGACTAGAAGAAGAAACACCTGAAATTGGACTAGAAGGTGATAATACAATATCTAAAGAACTCCAATCGACACTGATTACACCTCTAAAATCAGGTGATACCACCCATTCTGGAAAACAATTTCCTGGTAATTCGAATTGGGTTGATTTAGTTAATCCTAAGAGAGTGCAAGATCTTCTTGAGAACATTAATCCTATAGTTTCACAGGTAGATACCACAATCGTTGGAGAAGATGTAATAGGATCCTCGGATAGTCCAGCTATCCAATTAGGGGATAAAAATTATGTTAGAAGGAACTCCATTGCAAAAGAAGAAAGGTGGGATTTCACGCCTTCCCCGAAGAAAGATCGAATTGCATATACAATCTTTGGTCAATATTTTGACAGAACTGAAAGGGAAAGAGAAATGGAGAAAAGAGAGGGAGAAGAACTTCATAATGAGCATAGGGAGGAAGAACAAGCAAAAAATGAACCAAGACCAGAACCTACCTTTGGATTCCCAATCTTGGATCTGGTTCAAAATATCAATATGAAAAGTATTCCACCCTCTGCAATACCGACCTTTATGGGAAAAGTAGTGAAGATCCATATGTCTTCCTTTTTGAGTTTGATATCCTCTGTAAAAGTTACAATTATCTATAGGATGCACATAAGTTGAAGTTGTTTCCTACAACTCTAAAGGATTCTGCATTACGATGGTTTATGGTTTTAGGAGAGTACAATATTAGATATTGGGAGGATATGAAAGAGGCATTTTTAAAGAAATACCAAGACTACTGTAGACCCAAGGATTCTCGAAACGATATTTTCAAAATGAAGCAACATGATGAAGAGAGTCTCGAGGATTTCCTTGAAAGATTTATATATATTCTCCAAAAATCCAAATATAATGGTCTCCAAGATGAAGCCATCAAAACTCTTTTCTTAAAAGGAATTTTGGAAGAATATATAGATACTCTTAATCTAATGGCTTCAGGGGACATTTACCAGAAATCCTTCGAAGAAATTAGTGAGTTATGTAGAACCTATTCGAGAAGTAAGGGGAAAACAATAAAGTGTGTGAGAGAACCTCTTAATAGAAACACTAAAGCCACTACCTCTGGAGGAGTTACTAGGAGTGAACTAGGCAATCTTCTAGAAAATTTAAAAACTAATATCCTTAGTACCATTGGCTCTCAGTTAGACACTCTTAAAATTAAGAAAAAGTAGGAAGATGAAGACCTTGTATTAGGCATATATTGTCCCAGATGTAGGAAAAGACATCCTCGACGGGAATGTCCTTTGGATAATATTTTCGTATGTGGAATTTTCACTGATAACCATGCAACAGAGGATTTCCCATCATTACCTGGGTTACAAGCTATATACAAGGGAGGGGAGGCTCCAAAATCATCATATCCACCTAGGAGGCCATGGCAACCTAGGAATCAAAACATGTATCAGGATCCAACCCCACAACCTTCTAGTTATTACCCCCTTTTTCAACAACAACAACAACCTCAACAACAACAATGGAATTGGCCAAATTGTCCACCACAGAATGTATATACTCCACAACCTTGGGATTGGCGAGGGCATAATTATGGAAGTAATCAACAACCTGCAGTACCGATGCCTCCAAACCCAAATACTCAGTACCCTCCCAATAGGCAACAACTATTGCCTGGATTTATTCCACCACCACTACCACCACTACCACCAATTCCACAAAATTCACAACAATTTCGCACTCACAACCCTCCTCGACCTACCATATTACCCGCTCAACCCATTCCAAATCCTAACAATAGACCACCTCAGCCTCTCAATAATGTTGATTTTCAAAACTTTCTAGCTTACACCATCGCTCCCATTCCCATACAAGAAATTCAGTTGAGATATAGGAAGGTGTTAAATAAAACTCCACTGATAAGAAGGACATCTCCTACCGTTATTATTCAAGAGGAAGAGGAGGAAACTCCTGATGAATTACCAAATGAAGAAAACTTGGAAGATTTCATTATTCCAAAAAGTCAATCATCTAATCCTCAACAAACTATACAAACTCAGATTCCTCGAACACCTCTTTTTCCTAAGAGGTTGATTATTGAAAAACCAATTGTTCGACCTGAGTTTGATATCATGAATGAGTTGAGAAATGTTTGTGTTAATATTCCACTGCTACAAGCAATAAGGGATGTTCCGATCTATGTGAAAACGATCAGGGAACTTTTCTTTAAGAAACGTCATCAGAAACAAGAAGATCCCCCTACTATACATCTCATGGGATAGTTATCAGCTTATATCTCTAAATCACCTAAAATTGTGAAGTATGCCAACCCGGGAAATCCAATAGTAACTGTATCTATTAATAATATTTTTGTTGGTAATACTTTAGTGGATTTGGGTGTAGCTATTAACATAATGACCATCAATATTTTTGAGTGGTTACATTTGAGCCATCTCCTTTGCCCTACTCCCACAGTTCTCGAACTTGCTGATAAAACAACTGTCAAACCTATTGGGATTTTAGATGACATCCTGGTCACATTATCTTCATGGGAATATCTTGTGGACTTCATGATTATTCAATCAAAGGATCCCATGAAAGGTCATCCAATTATTTTGGGAAGAACTTGGTTGGCTACAACTAATGATTTCATAGGGTGTTGTGGAGGAGATATGTTTATTTAAAATGGAGTTTCTTCACAAAAGCTCACTTTATATCCACCATTTCAACCAATTTCTAAAGACCTACGATGGTTAACATGTCCCTATAATGAAGATGATTTGGAAGAACCCTTGTTTTCTGTTGATGAGTTTCAGGCTCTTCAAGAACCAATAGAAGATAATATCTTGAGCCAGTTTCTGTCAGTAACAGAAAATGTGGAATTTCTACAAACATTTTCTCAATACGATCAAATTTTTAATGAGGAATTCCAAGAAAAGAGTGAGTCATTTACTTCATTCTCATCATCTATGGTTTTTACCATTGATGAACATTTAGGATCATCCACTATTCCAATCGAGATTGGTCCAGGGAAAAGCTTGTATATTAATTCTGGATTAAGTGCAAATCAACAGAAGCAATTAACGAAAGTTTTAAAATAACAATCAGGGGCATTCACATGGGAGTATATTTTTATGAGAGGAGTGCACCCTGATACTTGTATTCACCATATCTATATTCAATCTGAAATAAGACCAGTAAGACAACCACAAAGACGAATGAATCCCATCTTGAAGGACTTTGTAAAGGAAGAATTATAGAAATTACTAAATGTGGGATTCATCTATCCAATTTATGATAGTAAATGGGTGTCACCTCTTGTGGTGGTGCCTAAGAAAGTAATAGGGAAATGGAGGATGTGTGTGGACTTCAGGGAACTCAATAAGGCAACCCTGAAGGACTATTTCCCTCCACCTTTCATAAATCAGGTCTTAGATACTTTGTCAGGAAAGAAATACTTTTCTTGTCTGGATGGATATAGTGGGTATAATCAGATCCAAATTTCTCTGGAAGACCAGGATAAGACAAATTTCACATGTCCATGGGGTACCTATGCTTATAGGGTGCTACCATTCAGATTATGTAATGCTCCTGCCACATTTCAAAGAGAAGTCATGTGGATTTTTGTTGATTTGATCCATGATTGTGTGGAAGTCTATATGGATGATTTTACTGTGTATGGAAACACCTTTGAAGAAGCCCTAAACAAATTGGAAAATGTTTTAATTCATTTTCAAGAAACAAACTTGGCCCTCAGTCACGAGAAGTGTAGGATGTTATCAACTGAAGGGATAGTCTTAGGTCACCATTTATCCTTAGAAGGGATCAAAGTAGACCCATCCAAAATTGATGTTATTGTCAAACTTTCACCACCAAAAACTCAAAAGGAGGTGAGGATTTTTCTGGGCCATGCTGGGTATTATCGTCGATTTATTGAGAATTTTACAAAGATAGTAGGTCCTATGTTCAAATTACTGACAAAAGATGTAGAATTTTGTTGGAATGATAATTTTCAAATTGCTTTCTAGACTTTAAAAGAAAAATTGTCCATGGAACCAATCTTAAGAGGACCAAATTGATCTCTTCCTTTCCATATTTCCACAGATGCCTGAGATACTGATTTAGGAGGAGTACTCGGACAAAAAGAAAACCAACAAAATTATGCCATCTACTTTACTAGCAAGAACTTAACTCCTCCTGAATTAAATTATACTGTGACAGAGAAGGAATTTTTGGTTGTTGTTCATGCCATCAACAAGTTTCGACATTACATCACTAGGTATGAAGTTTTTGTACATACCAACCATTCTGCTATTAGATTTCTAATGAGAAAACTAGTTACTACCGGAAGGACTACAAGATGGCTTTTGTTACTTCAAGAATTTAACATCACTATAGTTGATCGGCCAGGAAAAGAAAATTTAGTTGTGGATTTTATTTCTCAAATTCCTGAAGACAATAATGACATTCCAGTGAATGATAATTTCCATGATGAACATCTATTTGCAGTAGCTATTAAGACCCGATGGTTTGCATACACAAGAAACTATTTAGCTACAGGGATATTGCCAGCTCATTTGTCATCACCACAAAAGAGAAGGATTGTCCAATAGAGTGGTTATTACTCCTGGGTAGGCAGTGATCTTTTCTATAAAAGTCCTGATATGATCATTAGGAGATGTGTTCGATAAGATGAGATTCTTGATATCCTTCAAGCCTGTCATGACGGGCCATGTGGAGGACACTTCTCTGATAAGAGAACAACATATAAAGTCTTACAATCAAGATATTACTGGCCGACATTGTTTAAGGATGCAACAAAATATGTAAGAAGTTGTGATAACTGTCAAAGGATGGGGATACCTACCGTAGTAGATGAGATGCCCTCATGACCTTAGGTTGTGATTGAACCATTTGATAAATGGGCACTTGATTTTGTAGGACCAATTTCCCCAATGTCTAGAAAGAAGAAGTGTATCTTGGTTTGTACAAATTTTGTGACCAAGTGGGTAGAGGCAAAATCCTTATATCAAGAAACTGAGAAATCAGTGGTCAAATTTATGTATGAAGATATCTTTACCCGCTTCGGTGTTCCATGATAAATTGTTACTGACCAAGGTGCTCAATTCTCCTCTAAACTAATGAAGGAACTCACAAATAAATATGGGATAAAACACTGTAAGTCTTCCCCATACCATCCACAAGCTAATGGACAAGTGGAATCCACGAATAAAGTTTTAGAAGATATTTTGACCAAGACAATACATTTACACCATAAATATTGGGTAGATAGACTTCCATGGGCATATAGGACTATGTGGCGAAACACCACTGGTCATACCCCTTACGAACTGGTATATGGTAAGGAAATTCTCCTTCCCATAGAATTTCAAATTCATATCTTCCATATAGCAGCAAAATTGGGTTTAAATTTGGATGAGGCACATAAACAACGGGTTATGAAATTGAATGAATTAGATGAAATCAGACAAGATGCCATCAACGAACTATTTTAATTCAAAATAAAAAAAGTAAATGGAACAATAAGTTTATTAAAAAGAAACATTTTCAACCCAGTGACTGGGCTTTATTATTTGATTCAAGGTACACAACTTTTAAGGGAAAACTTGCAACACATTGGTTAGGACCTTATGAAGTCAAGACATTTTTTGACAACGATTCCATTAATATTAAGACCATTGATGACTCACAACATTCTTTCGTAGTAAATGGACATCGACTGAGAATTTATGATAAACCTCTATCCAAAGATGATTTCATGCAGGATATATCAAAACAAATAGAAATGGAGTTAGTAAGAGAAGAGTCTTCCTCTTCTTTTGTTACTCCATATATATATATATATATATATGATAAAAGGTTTTTCTCTTGTCTATATAGTTTATTTATTTATTTTTCTTAACAGGTAAGAAGGTAAGATTGTTTATTTTGTGAAACATTTAATAATACTGCCATATTGTCTTTCTTTAATCTAATAAATTTTGAGCTTGTTTGATTCCTTTGTTGCTTATTAAAGTATGAGAGGAGCATCTATTGGGTATAGGCTTATTCTTTTTCCAGACCCAGTAGATTATTACGAGAAAGAAAACCCTTGGAGTCTTCTTTTATCTATTTTTCAGACTCACAAAATGTGAAAAAGCAACGAGCAATAACTAACTTGGGCTCTTTAAATCCACAAGTAAGTGATTATTGTTCCACCAAATCATTTTCTACAGATTTTTATATTTTTACTCAAGTTGGATGATGTGGGATACATTAAGTTCCACCTTCCAACAATTCTCACTCCATTGACATCAACACCTTATCTAGAGATGAGGCTAGAGGCTATTTAGTACCCTAGAATCTACATGCCTTAATGGCAGATCTCCTTGCTAGCAACCATGGGAATACATTAATGTCTCTTGGTTGATAGATATTACAGGTGACTCGACATCATAATATCTATTCATACCTATTAAGATGTACTATAGGTACCTTGAGGCCCACTGACATCAATGGTGGGTCCTCTTGCATTGGTTAACAACATACATCAATGGCTGGTAATCCAATGACTTCTTTTTTTGTTCGACTTCAAAACATTTATTCACATAATAAATATTTGTACCACGGGTAAAATATTTGAAGATGTTGCAGATTTGATGATTTTGGTTGATTCCTCTTTGAAATAAAAGAAGGACAGGTTCAGAGTTAGTCAGAGATTTGTTTTCTCCAAAATGGGAACTTTTTCTACACCTCAGCAGGTTTGGGATACTGGTCTGGTTGCAGTTGGTTTTCAGTTACAGATCTTGGAGCTCTTGGAGCTCGGTGTTTGGCTAGAGATCACTCTATTTAGATTTTTCTCGCTACAGTTATTGTTCATCTTATTTCAACATTTTTCCAGTTTTTGTTTTGTACTAGTTTGGTACCAGTTTTGCACTAGTTTATTTCAACACTCTTTCAGTACTTGTTTTGTACTAGTTCTGTACCTATCTGGTACTCAGTCAGTGTACTCATGAGAAAGAATAATATCAGTTCCAGCTAGGAAAAGCATCAGATTGGTTTTAAAAGAATCCGAGGGCACTTTGTTGCAGAGAATTTTTGAACTGTATAATTCATTAAAATCAAAGGAAAAACAAGGAGAACTTTTATAATGTCTCTATACCAGCGTAGCTGGGACAAAGGCATTGTAGTCAGCAGGAGACATCTATGGAAAAAGGATACACTCGAGCTCTGATCTTCAACACCTGTTACAAAACATGAAAAAAGTAAGTAATGGATGAGGTATGTGCTTCTTTAGTTAATCATTCAAATTATTAATACATTTAAATTTATTAAAAGAATGATCAATTGTCGCCATCCTTCTATAATGAGATTTTTCCTTTGACAAAATGATTGCACATGCCCTCCCCCGATAATGATTTTATCCTTACCATGTGATGTGTTCTCTCCATTTACTCTCGCATGATTTCAGACGTGTACTCTTTTATACCTTCAGACACTCCACTTATGATGAATCCTCATAAAAACTATCTATCCCATGACTTGATGTAAACTTTTCCATGATTAAGATCGTATCTGTGCAACCACCGTTATCTCTACATGATTTTGGTAATGTACTTTCTGGTACTTTGGGGTGGTTAATTAATGATGAAAACGTTTGATCAACCACACATAGTGATGCCTGCGGATGTTTTACCTCTTTTTAAGACATTGTTTAACCCTATTGTGCATAATGTTTCTGTCCTTATCCATTCTCAACCCAACCTGCATAATTCGTTATCTTACCTTCACCTCTGTACCCGTAAACATGGTAGCTAGTAGACATGAACCAGATAGTCTGGTCGAGATTGCTTCCTTGACAGACTTTCGAGATACCAAGCACATTTTGAAGTTGCGGGATGGATGCCCTTTCTGGAGAAATTTGATGGATATGATATGGATATTTCTCTACAATTTGCTAAGACCTTCGATGGGCATCACACTATTATCAAAGGCCTCGAATTGGTAATTACAGAGAGTCTTATCAGTTAGGCAATGGGTCTGCCATGCACAGGGGAAAGATGGTGTAAAGGAAAACCAGTTGCGAAGGATATTTTTAATCAACTGTTGATTCCTGAATTCAAGGATGCTTACTGGTCAAGAGGCATTCCTAAAACCTGGTTGTTGGGCTTATGGGGTAAGTTTCTATATATTTTGCAAAAATTTGTCACCTGTGAAGGAAGTTTTGATACTTTATATATATATCATGCTAAGTTGTTAGTCCATCTGGAAGGAACTGCCCCTATGAACATTCTGTATTATCTGCTCCAAACCCTGGGGAAAATGGCGAACCAGATTCAGAAAAGTACAACTAATACTAAGGGTAGTTTGTATCACCATGGGTTAATTAAAATTCTCGTTTCATTTGCATTGGAAGCCAAAGATTTAACTTGGGAAGGGTGTCTTCAAGGGAATTTTAAACCTGGTAAATCTAAGAAGTCGGGGTCAAAGCCGAAAGTCAGTAAGGATACCATTTTATCTAATAGATGGACTTGGCTTTAGTATGCCTCTAAATTACCTGAATCCCTTGCATCTGTTAATTCTGAAAGACATGGAACAAAGAAAAAACATGATATTACTGAACCAAAAACACCCTCTTAAAGTAAAAAGTGCCCGAGAGTGCTATTCTCCCCTGATACCTCTGAAGCTCCCGTACCCGATAATGAAAATACAAAGGAAAAGGAAGACAAGTGCCAGGAGAAGCCAAATCTATGGAGTATATTGCGTTAGAAGAAGTTACAGATAAAATGCCTAGCCTTTTTCATTTTGAGATGAGATCAGATGAAGACCTCGACTCTGACAGAGTCGAGGACTTCATTGTTAAACTAAGAATCAAAGAGAAGTCTTTAGATAACCCTTCTCATTCAAATCCTATGACCAGAAGTAAAATTGTTAACATGGAGGAAGCTCCTATATTGGGAACAAATTTCCAGCCAAGTCCAACTTGGAGCATGTCACAATTATTAAAAGAAGTTCACAGATGGGTAGAAGGTGTTGAAGACTTTGGGAAAATTTCTGAGGAGGAAAATATTGTTCCAAAACAGGATGTTCAGGACCTCGTTGGTAACTCTACAACTGATGTTCTTGACTTTCAACATCCTATAGCTAGTGAATACCTTGTTGAAAAACCTTGTTAACTATGTTTTGAATGTTGTTCAAGGTTCTGTTGAAAATGAAGTTGAAGATGGTAAGAAAACAGAAGGATCCCCTGAGGTACATGAATCAATGTCTACACCAATGCAAGAAAATGTTGATGGAAATTCAGAAGGTTTTTCTCCTACAGATGTTGATTCTCGAAGTGAAAAAGGATGTATTTCCCTTAGCAGGATGGTAAGAAGAAATGTGCACCTAAGGGAGAAACTTCAAGAATATGAAGTTCTTAATAGGCATATAGAAACATAAAATGAGTTGAGAATAATCTAGAACACCCATTTGAGAGCTAAGGTAGAGCGACTAAAATAAAGGAAGACAGATTTTCTTAAGAAGATGCAGAAGATAGAAAAGATTGCTCATCAGAGACAAGCACAAATAAGAAGATTAAAAAAGCAAGTTAGAAAGTTTCAGATACAAACAGTTCCTGGTTTCCAAGTTCTCATCAATTCCCCTATTCCTAGTCTTGTTGCATGAGGACATGCAAGTACTTCAGCCTGGGGGAAATGTTGGGCCATGAATATGACCTCTATTTTTGGATATATTTGACTTGTTTTTCACCTATTCTGCACTAGTTACCAACATCTTATATCTCCTTTTGACAAACATCTATCTATTTTGCTACATTTCTAGCCTATATCCTTTTGCCTTGCCTAACCATGTTTCTAAGGTAAAAAGATCATATTTTAATACATTTTGCAAATGTTTTAATCTTTTGAATGTTAATTAAAAGAATGCATACTATGATTAATGGAATAATGCAATATTGGGATGCAACTCTTTTGACTACTCTATTGCAGATTATCACAGGTTGACGCGGCCTCCTTTTTGCTCGTGAAGCTTCATAAAAGTTTGATGCCACTTCAGCATACAAGCTTGACTCCTATTCAAAGAAGAACGTATGCAGAGACGCATTTACTGGAAGTTGTTATTTGAGGCGAAGCTCATGACACTTCGTGTCGTGAGATCGCCCATTCAAGTTTATTATGTAATTAATACTCTGCATGGCTTTTCCTTTTTTAGCGTTGGTAATCAACTTAAATGGAGGATCGCCAATTCCAAAAATAAGGATTAAAACATTATAAAATGATGGGTCTGCCCCGGTATGAGGGCTGCGATTGATTTTGAAAAACTTCGATTGAGACCTTTGCTAAATAGAATGATACTGGTTTTCTCTCTGAATTGATGTATGGTTAAAGATTGAACACATGGATTAATCGTTTCTGCAATAGATGTTGAATGGATATGGTAGCGTAGATTTTTCTTTTTTGAAACATTAATAGGGATCTATGTCTCTGTGGGAGGGCCCACCACCAGAGGTAGATAATCTCTCCATTTTATAGTAGATATACAAAGTAGATGTTGATTGTATTTTCTGTAGAAATAATCACTGTAGAAATTGTTCCATGTTTTTATGATTTAAATATGCAACTGTTAGATTGAATTCTGTTATAATTTAGATCACATGGCATTGTAATTCTGTAGAGTAATCTATGTGCATAGAGCGTAGGATAGTTGGCAGATAGATTTGAATAACCATGTTTTGTGCTTTGTAGATTGAATCATCAATTTTCCAAAATTGTAGATTGAACTATAAGATAGAGATAGTGAATGATAAAATTAAATAGGTTTTAAATTAATTCATAATGCTTGGATCATTTGAATTCTTGTTAATATAGATAGATTTAATTGAATTTCAATGAATTTAATTGGTAGTCTGTAAGTTTAAAACTAGGACGTAGAAGGAAGTCTAATTAAGTTTTTATCATTTACTGTTACAGGGGTCAGTTGAAGGAAATTGCAGAGTTAGTGACTTAGATTGAATTTAAAGTCAGTGGATAATTAGTGGATTTGATTTAAGAGTTAGTTTTGATTTTGTAGATTAAGATATGACATCAGGATAGCATAGATTAAATTTATCCTTTTCATAGGATATCCCTTCCATAAGAAATAGATTTACAAATAGAATAGAGTTGTTGTTAGTGTTCCGTACCCATTTCGAACTAGTTACTTTATTTTGTACTTATTCAACACTGTTATGATTACTTCAATTAATTAGAAGTTTAATATTTCCTTTTTGAACAGTGAATTTTAAATCTTTATTTTTAGATCTAGATTCATAGAGTATTTCTCCACTAGCACCCACAACACTGTAGATGACTAAAGGATAGAAAAGGATTTGGTGATTAAGATTAAAACATTTCTTTCTACATTTTTGATAGATGAATTGTGAATTAATAGATGATAGAATAGGATAGGAGTTTTGATTAAAAGTTAAAATAGAATTTAGATAATTTGAAGGAAAGATTAGAGTTGTGTTTGGTATTTAAATTACCTTTCTCTAGTTTTGGCATAGATTAAATGGTTTGCTTAGCATTAGCTATAGACAATGGATGGTTAAAATAGAATAGATGCAATTAATGGTTAAATATCCTTTTCTGCATTTTGAAAGTAGAGAGTTTTATAGATAGAGTAAATTGGCTTCTTTTTGAATAGTCTTTATAAAATTCTTACCCACACATATAGTGTAGCAACTCTAAGATTACCAACCCTGGTTTGACAATTTAATGTTTTCAAGTCATTAGAAAAGTGATATAATTTGCCTGACAGATCACTTTTCTAAGATGGCAATTATGGTTGCCTGCAAGAAGAGCATCACAATAGAGGCCATTGCTAAGCTCTTCTTTGAACGAGTCTAGGTACATTTTGGAATCCCATAAAACATTGTCTCATATCGGGAAAGTAAATTTGTTAGCACATTTTGGTCGAGCCTCTGGTCACTGTTGGAGACCAAGCTCACCAAACCCACGACCTTCCACCCCCAGATAAATTGCCAAATCGAGATTGTAAATCGAATGATCATGCATATCCTTCACATGTATAATTCCAAGCACCCTTGCACATGGGATGAGAGTATTCCCTATGTCCAACATAGCTACAACTGAGCCTTGCATAGCTCTTCTGACCATAGCCCCTTTCAGGTGGGGTTGGGATTCCATCAATTGGGTCCCATAGATGTTTCACTACCCCTTGCAGTCACCTCGATCGACTCATCTCCTACTCCAACTGAAGTTGAAAAATCCACCCAGTTCATTGAGCATATAATCACATTTGCCAACAGTTTTAGGATATCCTATAGAATTCCAATGACAAGTACAAGCAACACCATGATAAAATCTGGGTGCCACATAAGTTTCAGGTGGGAGACAAAGTTTGGTTGCACTTGCAGAAATAATGCCTTACAAGACCCCATCGGAAACTTCTCCCACTACGTTATGAGTTGTACACCATCACCAAATTTGTGGGTGATAATTCTTTTGAGCTCAACATTCCTCCTTTCCTTGGCTTGCACCCACTGTTCAACGTGGATCTCCTTTGACCTTATTTCCCACCATTATTGGACACCTCAAAGGTAGAAGAACAACTGACACCAACAGAGCTCAACCTGGACTGCATACAACAAAAATCTAGTGATCACATTGTGTACAAACAAGTCAAGGGCACTCACTAGCAAAGGATCTATTTTTATTGAGTTTTCAAATCAGGGAAGCCCTTGCACCAAGGAAAATGGCTCACCTGAGGCCAAATTCAACAGAAATTTCCTCATCTGATGGGGGCACTCAACGCAATGGAGACCATTACTTCCTAAGGGGGGAGGATTGATCCATATGGATGTTAGTGGCCTCCCACCTATTCCAACGGGCTCATTTTGGTAGTTTTCCAGTTTGGCATTTTTTTCCTAGTTTTCTGGTCCCTGACTTCCGGGGCCATTTTGAGGCTTTAAACAAATTTTTTAGGGCTCGCCACAATTAGACTATAGACTGAGTTAGATTATGTCAGAAACATGTGTATTCCTCATATAAAACTTTCCAATGGGCTATCGTGTGCCTAAAATGGAGATTGTATGCAACAATTACGATCCCGTGAAGTTGATGTAGTAACTTACCCAAACATGGCCCACATGACTTTTGGCGCTTCATCTTCTAGGGTTAGGTTTTTGGATGTCTAGGGTTTTTGACATTCTTGTTTATTGTAAAAATGCCTTCAAAGCCTCATTGTAATCATCTTCTTGCGAATGAGCGCATTCGTCACATCTCTTCTCATAGATAAGCCACCACCATTCTAGAAAGCTTGTTTTTAGCTGCATTTTATAGTTTCAGCTTATTTCCTTATTCAATAGAAACCAGTTTTACTGTACATTTGTTATTTTTTGTTAAGCATGTTTTTATAATAATCTGTATTCATTTCATTCTGCTCATAAAATCTGAATCACATGGACCAGATAGTAATGAACAAAACAAAGCTATATTGAAAGAGCATCACTTCTACATAAGTGATGATCGGTGCCACGACTTAGCCTACGTACAACATTTTTTTCATTTGTTCTACAATCAACTTGAGAAAAACATACATATGGATCAACATTGGATTTGGTCAAGTGGTTGCATAGGCCAGTTCAAAAATTCTTGTGTATTTCAATGGTTGTGTATGTTGCACAAAAACTAAAGATACCACACATTTGGAACTATTTTGAGTCTGGGCATGGGAAAGGGGACCATGATGGAGTAGGTGCATGCATAAAAAGAGAATTACGTGGGTAATAAATGAATTTCACTACTACTTCCCTCATTCAAGATGCAAAATTCGTTGTTGAATGGTGTTCTTCAGTAATGGGAGAGAGAACAGGAACCCATGAAGCCCAATCACACAAGAAAGGACATGTACATAGATATTTTTGGGAGGTGGTCAATGTAGATCAATCACATTGGTATGAATGCAAAACAATCCAGGGAACTCATGGATTCCATTTAGTTAGAACATCAGTCAATGCAATAGTTGAAATATGGATGAGAAAAATATCTTGCTTCTATGGTCCATGTAGTAGTAATGAATGGAATGATTTTGAATTGACAGACTGGGTTGATAGGTGGGATCATTATCACTCTCCGTTGGTCAACATATAACTATGGAATTATCCCAATTGGAGGAGGACCAATCAATTATTTGAGTAGATTATGATCATGTCTCAGATCTCATACTTCCAAGTTCGTTGAATCCTTCTATTAAATTTTGAATAACTAGAATTAATGTTTTATGCCTTGGTCATTAAGTGGACTCACATTTTCGCACTTCATTTTTTGCAGGGATAATATATGCAGTGGTTTCCCCAAGAGATAATGAATGGGGCACTGATTATTGGTTGGCACAATGCTTAGAGGTAAATCATACCCTCATGCAATCAATAAGAGACTCTGAAGGCATTGAATTTATGATTGGGTCGATGGTTATTAAAGGACAATATCTGACACAGGATGAAAGAACACAAAATAAAGGTGGTTATTTATTTCAATATTATAAACCAGGTCAAGTTGTATACCACTTTACAAACTTGGTTATTGGCACAAAACTCCAACTACAAACAATGTCAAGAAATAACTCATCAAAGGTACGATATTTCTTGCCTTACTCTGAGCACGAGAAGTTAATGGAAAACATCACTATTAGAAGTGATCCTAATGGTCTACTTGAATTACCATCTAGGTATGCAAAACAAATAAGTTTGGCTTCATTTTGACTGTTGTTAAAATATTTGTAATGTTGCTAAAATATACCCTGCCTTATAATATCCCATGTCATGCCTTCCTACACCATGCCTTTCCTTGCCTTGCCTTTCCTTGCCCTCACTTGCCTTTCCTTTCCATCCCTTCACTTTCCTTGACTTGACTTGCCATCCCATCACTTGCCTTGCCTTGCTTTTCCTTCACTTTCCATGACATCTCTTGCCTTGCCTTGACATGCCATCCCATCACTTGTCTTTCCTTCACTTTCCATCCCATGCCTTCACTTGCCTTTCCTTCACTTACCTTGCCTTTTCTTCACTTGTCTTTCCTTCCCTTTTCATGTCATGCCTTGCCATGTCTTTCCTTTCCTTCACTTGATATGTAATTTATTTCCATAGCATGCCTTTCCATCCCATGCCTTTCCATGTCATGCCATACCATGCCTTGCATTGCCTTCACTTGACATGCCTTTCCTTTTCCATGACATTCCTTTCCATACCATGTCATTCATTTCCATGCCATACCTTTCCATACCATTGTGTGTCTTTCCATTCCATTACTTTCCATACCATTCCATGCCTTTCCATACCTTTCCATGTCGTGTCTTTCCATGCCTTCACTTTCCTTGCCTTGCATTGATTTTTCATTCATGCCTTTCTAGGCCATCACTTTCCATGTCATTCCTCTCCATGCCATGCCATGCCATTCTATGTCATTCCTTGCATTTCCTTTCCATGCTTTGCCTTGCCTTTCCATGCCATGTCTTTCCTTGCCTTCACTTGCCTTCACTTTCCTTTCCTTTACTTTCCATGACATGCCTTCCCATGTCTTGCCTTGCCATACCATGCCATGCCATGCCTTGCCTTTCCTTGTTATTCCTTACCATGCCATGCTTTGCCTTGCCTTGCCTTGCCTTCAATTTTCTTTCCTTCACTTTCCTTTCCTTGCCTTCACTTGAATTACCTTCACTTACCATGCAATGTCATCCCATGCAATGTCATGCCATGCCATGCCTTCACTTTCCATGCCATGCCTTCCCATGCCTTGCCTTTCCATGCCATGCCATGCATTGCATTTCCTTGCCATGCCTCATCATTCCTTTCCTTTCCATGCCATGCCTTGCCTTGCCATGACTTTCATTCACTTACCTTTCCTTTACTTCACCTCCCTTTCCTTCACTTTACATGTGATGCCTTCTGTTAGCAACATTTCTTGCACATGGATGTTTTCTTCTCCGATTTAAGACCTCTGATATAAACACATAGAGGTGGGATTTTGAAAGCCGGTCAGGTGAGATTTATTCAAAGGCCACAACCATAAATGTCAAGCGAGCCTGATCATGGATGCAAGGAACAACGAAGGAGATCTAGACCGTCCGCCTAAGAAGGGACGCATGGTAGGAGATCGGGGTCATCGAGAAAGTCCCAACAAGAAAGCGCCCATTGGAGAACTTGAAGCCATTGGGATATCGGGGATCTTGGGGATGAGTAGTTCGTGCACTTCAAAAATGTGAACCGCGAAACCCTGATGGAGATGGTCAAGGGCATATGGTGGTGGTCACTTGGACCAGGACCTAGTTAAAGGTATAGCACGGAAGGAGCCATCGGGAATTGGAGATTCACGAGTCTAGAGGACTTGTGAATCATGACATCATGAATTCTGAAACTCCTATGGAGGGTTTGACTACGGTCCCTCGGAGGCAGGTCATATGGATCAGGTTCCAGCCGGTAGGGGCTAGCTCATTGAGGTGGAGCTCATCGCAAATCGGGTATCGGAGTTTCGAGGAGAAAGTGCCCCTTGTTTTTTCATTTTGAAATCTCGAACCCCGAATTCCCGATAGCGCTCAGGGTCGGGCCCATGGTTCTGATGCCTGGTCATAAGAGAGGAGGTTTGAAGTGAGGGGTGCCTTCATTTTCATTTGGCCAAAGGTGCTGAATTGATTCTCATAAGGGGGGCACTGTGCTCTTCCGACTCCAGCCCGATGAGATCTGGATCCCGGTACCTGCTCAGAATGGATAAAGGAGAAAGAGGGTGGGTGAAGCCTCACATCACCCATTTATTGCAGAGTATGGAGGTCCCAGTTGAAATTTACTCATGAGGGTCCCTTGTACCGGTTCTCTTAAAGAAAGCCACACCGAGTCTCCAACTCACCAGGGGAACCTGTACACGCCAGTTAAACATTCAAAGGATTCAACTACCCCCTGGTGCGAGCCATACTGAATTAAAGGTAGTGTATGACAGAACAATGCAGGCCAGAATTGATTGAGGCGACACCATCCATTGAAAGTTTTGAGACGCCTCTGCTAGGCGAAAGGAAGGAAAAAGTATATGTAGGCATTTTTTCCATTTTGTGAGCATTGATGGTTGAGCAGAGCTCCCTATTGTAATGTTTAGCAACTATTTCAGTTTCCAGCTTATGTATCTGTAGATGAGATTTCTTGTTTTATGACAAATAGTTCTCCTTTACCCATCTAGTTTTTCATCTTATGCTAGGAAAGTTTGTGATTGACTGAGTCGTGTGAATTGTTGCATTTCTGTTATGATAAATGATTTATCGTGGCATTATTGTATTTTCTGGTGCTCTGTATTTAAATGCAAGAAGATCTTGTGTTGGGATGCCTTCTTCTATAGTCTGTTAAGAACCTGTTGTTTATAATAGACCTTCACACTCTTCTCCATAAATCTTTCACCTGTTCACCCTTTACTACAACTCACTATCTAAAATTTATGCAAGACCTCACTTGCTCATGCATACCTAGCCTGTTTTCAGAGTTGGAACACTACTGTTTTGAGTTTCCTTCCATTTGATCATCCATATATGAAAAATCATGACATAAAGTTGATGGGCATCGGGCTCTGCTCCTGCTAGCAATCCAGGAGTGACTTCTGACGCCAACATTTCTGGCGTTGTTGCCGAGGATGAAGTCGAATATTTTCCCGGGGATTGAACGACAACGACTACCTGATTCTGAAGGTGCATCAGAAATCATAATTATCAAGATTGTTGTTGTGAACTTGGTGACTCCATTGTGACGACTTCGTTGGGGAGAACCTGCTCTATCAATTGTGGCTTTCATAGGTAGACACACGTGATATCATCCACAGCTGCCCCTAGCTACAGCTGAAACCGATCCGGAGGTGGTCCTTAGAAAAGGAAAGGCCCCTGAAGAAGAAGCTTCCACCACTGAAGAAGATAATCTGCCATCTCCTTATGGAAGAACTCCATTTTCTTCCCCTCAGTTTCTGGATAGACCTCCTTTGCAAGTTTCCTGTTTCCTGAATTTTGGAAGTGTTCCTGCTGAGTTTTCCCCTCCTGGTCTGGGATTGGAGGGAGAAATCCTTGTTACTCCCTCCTCCTTGAATCACCTCTTGTTTCCCACCCCACTCTGAGATTCATTCCCTGTAGCCCCTTCGCGAACTCCTTCTCCTCCGAGCTCTCCTCCACCTAATATTCCTATGGCCGGAGCAAATCCCCCTATGACCAAAATAGAGGTCATCATAGCTGCTAGATATGATCCCCTTGTGCTACCAAAGCCTCTCAATAACCTCCCAGTAGAAGGGTACCTTAAGCAGCTGCCCAAGTTTATAGGTGAGGGGGACATAACTGCTAAAGAGAACCTAGTAGCCTTTTACACTTTCACGGATGATAATGTTATCATGCACACAGACGTATGGATGAGAATTTTTGTCCATAGTCTCCAAGGAGAGGCTAGAAAATGGTTTAGGGCCTTGCCTCCTAGATCTATTGATGGGATCAGAGCTTTAGATAATGCCTTTTTGAGACAGTGGGGAGATAAAAAAGACTTCATGTATTACATGACAAAGTTTGGGTCGTTGAAGAGAAAGGAAGGAGAGTCTGTTTCTGACTTCTCCGTGAGATTTAATAAAATGTACAATAGAATCCCTGCTAAGATAAAACCCTCTGAAGCCTCTACAATGATCACTTACTCCAGTGCCTTTGATCTTGATTTCTACCTACTGCTGAGAGAGAGAAGAGCTGCTACGCTGGCTCACATGCAAGACGCATCCATGGAGGTAGAATCCAACATATTGGCTGTCAACCGACTTAGGAACGTCGGTGATAGAACTACCTCCAATAACAGGCCTGAGGCTTCCTCATCCATCTCCTCTCCCCTACCCCATCAAATAGATGAGACAGATAGAACACTAAAATCACTTGCTACCAAGGTAGAAAGGTTGGAATTAGAAGGGAAGCCCATGTACAGAAATCCCCAAAACAATGATAATAGAGGTTTCATACGACCGGCTAACAATATGCCTCAGGTTTTCCCGAGGGAACAGAGGGGAAAGGAAAAAGAAGACCAAAGGGTTCAATCCCCCCTCCAAAATAACCTGGTATATCATGAGGAAAGAGAGGAGATAGACGAGTTTGGCCTTGAAATTCACTGCATTGAAGAAACTTCCCCTTTTCCCCATTTGACGTAGTCAACATATGAAGAATCACTGATGACTGCTCAGATTCATGAGCTGGGGAAAGAAGAAAGGCCCGGTCACACTTCTAATAGATATAATCTTAGGTCTAGAAGAAAAGAAGGAGACTTCGATAGCTCAGACCAGCCCCTCATAGCAGATAGGCCTACTAAAGTTGCAGCAGTCGCAGCTAAAGAAAAGAAAACTCAGAGTGCTTCGCCAGTAGCCAAAGAACCTGTCACTGAGGTAAGAGAAGCTCCTAAAACTACCCCCTCCTTCAATTTCAAGCATGAGATTCAGAATATTAGGATCCCTGTACCTCTCTCCGAGCTAGTTAAAAATGAAGACTTCAAAAGGTCCCTCTCCAAGTTGCTACAATCAGACCCCCCCAGCCTCCCTCTGACTCAATAAACCTTCAAGATGAAAAGCCTGCAGTCGTTTTAGGGTCCATGGTAGAATATAGATATGATTCATCCCCTCCCTTCTACACATCCCTGAATATACATGATAAAGTGCTGCATAACTGCCTCATGGACTCAGGGGCTTCCCATAACCTTATGCCCAAAATAGTGATGGAAGAGATGGGATTAGAGGTGACCAGGGCCTACCATGATTTATACTCTTTTGATTCAAGGAGGGTGCAATGTCTGGGAGTCATCAAGGACCTGGTGGTTTCTCTTTTTCAACTATCCATGAAGAGTGTGGTCATGGATATTGTGGTAGCCAACGTTCCCCCAAAATTCGGTATGTTGTTGTCTAGATCATGGATCAAAAAATTGGGAGGGACACTACATATGGATCTCACATATGCTACCATTCCGGTCTTTGGAGGGGAACAAAGGAGATTATACAGAGAAGCCTAGATGGCCTATATTTTCAGTGATGAAGCAGACCCTACCAACCACCCCATCTTTTCACTTGACACCGACTTAGGGTCTAGCTTGTTGCAGCTTACCGATGCCCCTGAAAGCTCTTTAATAATCAGAAAACATCCCAACCTTGATCATCCATTTTCCCCTCAAAGTTCCTCTGTGTGGAAGATGATTTTTGATGGAGCTACTTCTAGCGAAGGAGCTGGCGCTGGGGTGGTTTTCATATCACCTTGTCAAGAAGTCATATCCCTATCATACAAGCTGGAATTTGAAGTCACCAACAATGTGGCAGAATATGAAGCTCTTGTTCTGGGTATGAGGGCCGCAAAGGAAATGGGAATTGAAGAAGTGGCAATATTTGGAGATGATGAGTTGATTATTCAGCAGGTAAGGAATGCTTATCGTGCCCATAATCCCCAACTCAGAAATTATCAGAATGAAGTATGGGACCTTATTGATAATTTCTTCCTGGCTTTCAACATTTCTTTCATTCTGAGGGAAGAAATTTTTTTGGCCGATTCTTTAGCTGTCTCAGCTAGTTTGCTCAAATTTCCTCTGCCGCCTATGGTAAAAAATGATGTTGAGATAAGGTATAGGCCCTCAATGCCAGACAATGTCAAGCATTGGAAGGTGTTCGAGGATGATTCTAAACTTGAAAGGTTTCTCCAAGCAGTGGACAAATTTTCTGCGCTGCATATTGACCAAGATCCTGATTTGGAAGGTGACCCTTGTCCTGAGAGGTTTTTAAATGAAATCGCTAATCATCAGATCATTCAGCTGCCCAATAATCACATCCCGAGAGGAATTTTCCCTTTAGAGAGATTGTTCGATGGGAATGATGTGCTAGTGAAGGGAAAGGTATCAAACGAAGATGTTGAGGCAGCCGAATGCAACATTGGCACACCGGAGGAGCCCAAGTTTGTCAAATTGTCAAGTAGTTTGACAAAAGAATAGAAGGCCGAGTACACGGAGCTGCTGAGAGAGTTTGCCGATGTGTTTGCATGCACATACGAAGACCTCAAGACGTATGACACATCTGTCATTGAGCACAAGATCCCGTTGAAGGAAGGAGCTAGGCCTTTTAGGCAGAAGCTAAGACAGATAAACCCCATGTTACTTCCCATCATGGAGAAGGAAGTTAAAAAGTTGTTAGATGCCCAAATCATTGTTCCCTTGAGATATGCTGAATGGGTGGCCAATTTGGTCCCAGTAAGGAAGAAGTGTGGAGAAATCAGGCTTTGCGTTGATTTCAGGAATCTCAACAGAAGCTCAAAGAAAGACAACTATCCCTTACCTAAGATGGAACACATACTGCAGAGGGTAATTGGTGCCTCCAGGATATCCATGATCGATGGGTTTTCTGGCTATAATCAGATATCGGTCATGCCTGAGGACAGGGAAAAGACAACCTTCACCACTCCTTGGGGCACGTTCATGTCTACCAAAATGCCATTCGGGCTTATGAATGCGGGAGCAACATTTTAGCGAGCCATGGATATAGCCTTCATCGGAGAAAAAGACCAATTTGTAGTGATCTACCTAGACAACATCACAGTCATTTCCAGGTCTGATAAGGAGCACTGCTGCCACTTAAGAAAAGTTTTCTTGAAATGCCAAAGGTTTGGCCTTTCCCTGAACCCCAAGAAGTCCCTGTTTGCTATGCAGAAAGGGAAGTTATTGGGACATATAGTATCGATAGAGGGAGTGAGAATTAATCCCAGCAGGGTGGAGGCAATTCAAGCTTTGTCACTTCCCAGGTCTAAAAAGGAGGTTCAGGCCTTTTTGGGAAAATTTAATTTTCTAAGGAGTTTTGTCTCAAATTTTGTTGAGCTAGTGAAACACATCACGGCCATGCTCAGAAAGGGAAACAAAGTGAAATGGACCGCTGAGCCCAGGGCCTCTTTTGACCAAATAAAAAGGGCATTGATTGGGGCACCTGTGGTTGTCAATCTTTACTATTCCAAAGAATTCCTAATTTTCTCCTTTGCTTCTTTTATACAGTGGCGGCGGTCTTATTGCAAAGAAATGCGGAAGGACGAGAACAACCCATTGCCTTCTTCAGCAAGGAATTGAGAGATGTAGAGATCCGGTATGAGATCATGGAGAAGCAGGCTTATGCCGTGGTGAAATCCCTCAAAGCTTTCAGAGTCTACGTCTTGCATTCAAAAGTGACAGCATACATTCCTTCAGCTTCCGTAAAAGACATTCTTTTACAGTGAGACATAGATGGGAGAAGAGGCAAATGGATAGAAAAAATTCTGGAATTTGACTTGGAAATAAAGCCCACCAAGCTGGTTAAGTGGCAAGGCCTAGCCAAGCTACTGGCTGAATCCAATTATGAAGCCTTGGGAGTCAATTTCCTCAACAATCGCTCAAGAACTCAACAAACCGAGCTGCCCAACCAATGCCCTCAAGACGGCGTATCATTGGTAAATTGTGCCTGGTATCATGACATTCTTTATTTTCTGCAAGAATGGAAGCCCCCCGATGGAATGGGAAAAAGAAAAGCGAGAGATTTAAAGCTCAAGGCGGTCAGGTATTGTCTCATTGAGCAAGTTTTGTACTAGAGATATCTTTTGGGGATGCTGCTGAGATGTTCAGTGAGATCGGAAGAGCGTCGTGTAGGGAAAGAGTGTAGATCTCG